>LYUA01000022.1:367834-382971 GCA_002093875.1 Calopteryx splendens
CTACACTCCATATCAACGTCTTTACTAGTCTTTTCTTTATATCCTTGCCTACGGTCCATGTCATCAAATCTCTTCTCCTCGTAAAAGATTCTAAAAAAAACTACTGTGTTTGCTGTGCTAAATGTGCTTGAAAATGTATACTGCAATAAAGCATTTACATGATGAGGAAAGATAGTCAGCAATTCTGAAAATTCATTCTAAATTCTAAGGAACAAAATTCAAATTCCAATGCTACCAAACTTATTTTTATTATGAGGATTCCATTTGGCCTCATGAATTATCTTCTGGCGTGTCAATATTAATGGTTCTATTCCCAATACAATACAAATGGTATTAAATAGTTTAGAAAAAAATTCATCTACTAACTAAGATGATGGCTATTAGAAAAATTAATTAATTAACTAGAATAATTTAGTTTTAATGTGTTCTAACCCTAATATAACCAACAGGTCTTGTAAATTGATCAATAGATGTAGAAATTTGCCCTAGGTCACAAAACGAGCGTGCTAATCACTATACTAACTGGATAACCAAGTAGAATCTATTTATGATTGCCTTCACCAATTGTTTCAGCACGACAAGAGGGTGAAGCAACAAGCTGTGTTTACACTGAAGTATACATTTTCAAATAGGTGCCTTTCGCAATAAAAATTCGCCTGGAGTTCATTGTAATTTGAATAGCGGTGACTTTTGGCTCGCCTTTTTGGTTTGGTGCAGGAAATTTCCTGCCTTTTGGCTTGGGGTTGGCGCAGGACGTTTCCTTTCTTGCCCGTAAGATATGACGCATCGCGGATACACTAAACAAATCATATACCTAAATGACCTGATTTGTTGAGCATGACTGTGACATCCCCTTTGAAGTCTGATGAAATTGACAAATAGTATCGGACCCCGGGCAAGTTACCTATTGAATATATTGCGTAACCTCTTTGACAATCGATCAATCGTGAAAGAACTCGGGTTTTGAAAATTTTTCGCCGGAATACCTCGGGATAAAATGAAAGTCACCACATAAAAACTTAAAAATTGTAGTTCCGAATTAATACTTTTCCAAAATAATTCGACCGTGACGATATTTCTGGCAGCCTTTCTGCGCATTTAGTTAAACCTGGCAAGATAAATATATTTATTCCATTTTAGTTTGGGGCATTTTATCAAGGGGTAATCGATTTAAACTTAATGATTTACGATGATGGGCACCAGAATGTGGGGTTAAGGTGGGGAAACAGCTCCTCCATATATTTTCCGGCGCTCCCATAAATTTCAAATATGCGCAACTAATTTTTTAACCCACTCATGTTAACCAACCACAACATGTGCTGGAAGAAAATTACATTACTGGAAAATGAATAGGGGAGGGGTGTAGAGAAGGTTAGATAGGAGAAGAAGCTTGGTCTTTTTCCGTCCCTAAATTAATTAATATGAAAATTTCATCACACCGGTACTCATGATCACAGAAAGAAATTCGTAGGACGTAGAAAGACTGAATTCATACAAGGGCTAAAGGGACACGAACACAATGACCAATATTATAAATATCTTAAGTCATCTGTTACTGCTGAAATTACCGTTCACAGCCATCCTTTTGCGAACTTTTAATCGGAAAGTATGAATATTTTTAAACTTTCTCCACGAAAAGTGATGACTTAAAAAGCTATAGATTAACTTAAGACCTATGGATTGAAAAAATTATCGTCCCTCGGAAAGTATGGAATACCTAAGCCATGTCCCTCAAAACTATAAGTCAATTTACAATTCCTTTATAAATAATAGTTAAAATTATATGATTCCAAATAAAATATTCTATGAAATCTAACATTCATTGGAACAGACCTGGTGCCATTAAAATTATGAGTGAGATAACTACAGAGACTGTATCTGACTTGTATTTTTGAGTAACGAACCCAACCATGGCCGCGCAATTTTGCAAATCATGGAGCCCCTTCCCCATCCGGAGCAAAGAAAATACATTAGCATACGCATTAATGGTAAATTGTTCGGAGCTAGCATAAAATGCCTTACAGTCTTCGCTGAATTCTAATTCTAACAAAAACGACTGAAAAACTGACTCAATTCATGTTCGGTTATTTTTATCTGCTTTATAAACAAATTTATTTCTTCGATTTTAACAATTAATCTTCCATACTATTTTTTCACATACGCTTTGCTTGATTAATAAACGAATGGGTAGCGTCCGTCAATATTTGAAAAAAGAGGTGACACTGGTGAACTTCATCTTATTCCAAATTTCACTCCAAGCTTAGATTTTGAGATTACTTATTTTGAATGGTTCAGTGCAGAATAATGTCTCGAAAATATAATTTTAAGCATCAATCATCGGGTTTTCAATGCGCTTCGACGGCTTAATCATCACATCATATGACACATTTTTAGAAACATTTCGCGTCTCAAAACGGTTCAGGAGACGCGTGCACCTTCAAAATGTTTCCGAGAAATTCCAAGTTCCTCGTCCATATTAGATCGAAGCACAGACGATTTCTCTGATGGATCGCCTCCGGGTTCGATCCCGCATACAACCCCAATTTTCAGGTTCCTGATTGGATTCCCTTCCTTCCTTTCTTTGCAGCAAATGGTGGACGACGATGGCAGCGTGGAGATGGCCCTGATCGACTACTTGCTGGCCAAGCAGATTGCCAAGAGGCTTCACGAGCAGTTGGACGTCACCGACCTCCAGCGCAAGAGGAGTTACTGGAAGCAGTGCGCTTTCAACGCCGTCTCCTGCTTCGGAAAGTAATCGAAGTCCACGAGGAGACATGCTTTTCCGGCGGGTAGTGAGGAGGGTGGGGTGGGGTGTTGACGACGAGAGTGAGGGCTAGGGGTTGCTTAGTCCTGGGTGGGAGTCTGTAGGGGGAGGAAGCCGGAGGGGAGGAGGGTTGGGAAGGGTGAGGAGCATTTTAGGCAACATATGGATAAAGGAGGAGACGAGGTTTATTTTGTTGTGCCCACGGAAACTAGAGAAGAGTGAGAGCCCATTTCAATAAATAACTCGACTCGGGAGCCTTTTGCCTCGCTCTTCTGCACGACGTGGAATAAGCCATTGTATTCGGAAACTGATATTCGTCTGCAATCAATGATGAAAATTCAATCTTACAACAGCCCTAAATTTTTCCGGACGGATCTCACGCTTGGATTAAGTTTCCCATACTTCTTTTCCGGGGTGAAAAATTTCTTTAAGAATCCACTTATTTCCAATTTTACATTAAAAAATGTTCCAGTTACCCGCGTTCACGCCCTCACGATTAGGTTCCCTTGATGGACTTATAATTTTAATAATAATATGGCCGCTTCGTCTTAATTTCTTGGGACAGAGAGTTATGTTTCCAAGTCAACTGGCTGGTAATGAAAAATCCTCGTCCTACTTGAGATACATCAAATGCAGTTCCGTGTAAGGCGATAATGCTCATCTCACTGTATGTTTTATGGGCATCAGTAGTTTAATTTTAATGCACTTAGACTGGTGTAATAAAGATTTATGAAGCAAATAATTACATCACTCTTCTGAAAGAGTCAAAATTTTGGTCAAAAATATCTTATGGATGCTTCTCACCATTTGAAATTTATGGAAGAGTACTAAAATTTCTCTCAATATATATTGTGAATATATAAATGTTAGTACATCTGTCTCCATGTTTAGAAGTACTTATCATTTATTTAGTAACATGTAACATGCCAGCAATGTTCGTTGTGGCTGAAAACACTTGTCCATTGTTTTGTGACTCTGAGCTGAATATTTAAATAAAAAGTTACAAAAACATTTGCCCTTATTGTTTTACCTCTGTCTCTGTGTTACAAATATTGAGTTAGAGTACAATAAATCTTTATCAAAACATACTAAGTATGTTATTTTAATAATCATCATTCATATTACTTACTGTACCTACATGGGTTCGCTAACTTAAGGAGTAACTGGACAATTGGCTTACCGCAAGAAAAGAAGCACTGCCCAACAAAAACTGGGGATAAGTAATAAAAATTGGTAAAAAAAACAAAAAATTCTCATCTACACTGAAATATCTCCAATTTGGAAATATTACATTACAGGATTATGAACGGCCAAATTTATCACTTAAGTTTGAACTAGTAGTTACTAGGTGAATAAACTTCTGATAAAATCTCACATGCTTTCTAAGTATGTCAATGCAATAGCCTCTAAGCTTTTTGTAAAGCATTTTAAGCAAGATTTATAAAAACCATAACAAGGAAGGAATAATTTTTGAGCGAATTTCGTCCACAGAGCATATGCATTTTTTTCTGTGACTTGAAATGATTAGTAGGTAGTGGAAAAATTCTGAAAATAATTAATATACTCGGACAAAGCAAAAATTAAATAAGCCAATAAACTAGAGTAAACTTTGCAACAGTAAACTTTTTAAAATAATGAAAAATGATCGGGGAAAGTTGACAGGACTAAGTGATGAAGAAGTCTGATGATGACCAGGCTAAGACCATGGCCAAGGATGGAGCTTAAACCACAGCAGAATGCAAGTTAAGGGCATTGTCAGGTTCATACTGTATAAAATAGATTCCCACAATATAATATGGTGGAAAACTGATGTCTAACTGCTGACCTCTGATTAGGGATTTTTAGATCATAAATTTTTGAGCACAATTAACCTATTTCACACACAAGTGAAAAAATTATTTGCCCATTTAAATTTAAAAAATCTACATGTAGAAACAGTAGTAGTCCAAAATTTGAAACAAAATACTATGAAATCCCACAAAAATGACTCCACGTCTCTCTGAGAAAAACTACTGACAACATTTTCTTTCATCTAAAATATAATTTAAGAAAATTAAAAACTTACATTTATCTAGTGTAACATTGATATTGATAGGAGCTATCTGAAATGTCCTCGACTAAGGAAAGATGCTTCTTCATCCTGTTCATGGAATTCAAGTTCCTGTTTGCTTAAATGGTAAACAGCATCAATGACCATGAGAGTAGAAAGCCTGTTTGATGGATCATTTTCAGATAATATCTGTGAGAAAAACAAAATATTCAGAGAGTCAAAAAAATTTACCTCAGGCTAAAATAACCTTTTTGAAACAAACAAAAAGACCAACTAAATAAATTCTGTAAGTAGTGATTACTGTAAAATCATGGATATTCATTACATAACAAATTTTTAGAGCCCTTGCTATTGAAGACATCAGTGCAAGAAACTATTTCTGTTTGAAAGCTGATAACCATTAAAGATAACGGGGAAATTAATCTTATTGTCATGAAGATCTTTCTTTTAATTTCAGCCTCCATAATATGAATCACACTATTGCATCTCTCCATTTGTATCAGCAGCCCTAAATACTTTACATCGTTTGCAACTAATAAATAAAAAGCTCAACTTCACCTTAAGAAATTTTACAAATCATCAGTGGGTAGTGTGTTGAATATAGTAGTATAGTATATACAGTATATAAGTATATATAGTAATTAGATAATAAAGATGTTTTTCAATGACATTGTCACTGAATCCACAGAGGGAACAACATTAAAATAAATAGCTCTTTATTATAATTTTTCATAAATCCTTAAAGTCAATTGTTTATGCAAAATTTAAGACCTAAGATTAGGTTTTGAAAAAAACATTTATGCTGACATATTTTAATTTGGCCCCATCATTGACCTTAAAAGAGTATGCAATGTGTAATCATTTATACATAAATAATTTTTTTCTAAGAAAATGTTTGAAAAAGTTATGGTGCATATTATCTCTTACCAGAAACAACCGAGCTGTGTTTTTGATGGTAATAAAATGTATTTTAAAATACATTTTTAGTTGGTTAAAACCTTCCCTTAAAGTTCCAATGTTTACAAAACAAATAATAATAATTTTTTATAGAATAAAAATTCATCATTTCTAGACTGCTTAGATGGAATTAATACCATCATATTCTTAAAATATTCTCCTGGCCTAATACCTGGTTGTTGCATATTTTTTAGCATGCATTAGCAGTATTAGTTGAAATACAACCAAAATGAAATTCTAAGCCATGACATGGCCCTGTGACCCATAAACATAGATTTCACCTCAAAAACAATTAATATAATAAATATTAGACACTTTAAACACACTACCCACTTTCCTTAAGATTTATGATGACATAACTCTGGTCATCACAGAAGCTCTGGTGGGGATCAATTGACAAGAAGAAAGCTCTTGGACCTTTGTGCATTCGCAAAACCATAGACATAACTTAACTGTTTATAGTTTTTACAGCTGATTACATTATTATCCACTTTTGCTACAATTTAGCTATTCAAAAATTACTATTATGATGGTACGATTTGTAGTGAACAAAAACAAATTACTGTATTTGAATTGGCTGATAAGATGGCCTCCAGAGACACAGGAGAAATAATTTGGAGGTTATATTAACCCAATGAACGAAATGGTGTTTATAGTGTTATATTCCCATGTTTGTCTTGAGGTCATGTACCCCCAAAGATGAATGTCTTGCTAGAAAACCATAAGTGTCAGCAATCACAAGTGTGGCAACCTGGGTATCCTTTGAATTAGCAAGGAGTATTGATTTTCCCCCATTCTGTTATTTCTATAGTTGAAGCATTATGTAATAAATATACAACATTGCCCTTGCTATCAACCCATTTTTTAATGAAAACTTGCAATATCATTTGAGTCAGTTCATTAAAAGTAGGTCAGGAACAGAATTAAAAAGACAATGTATGCTACAGTCAATATCTGAGCCTAAAACATTAACTGCATATATTTCAGAGGCTAGGGAATTAGGAATGATAAAATACAGAAAGTCTTTGAATCAAATATTTCAAGATCCAGCTTTCATTGCACAAAATATACATAGAAACAAATGTTTAGAAAGAAGGGGAAGTTTTCTCCACAAAGAAGGTTGCATGAGGAAAAAAATGAAGTGAGGTCATGGAAGCAGGAAGGATGAAAACAAGGTGTGTATTCTGCATAGTGATTAAAACATTTTCAAAATTCACTCTGAAAAACAATGGTGTACCTTTATAATTTATATGTACATATTATAATCAGAAATGTATGATGGGTAGTGACTTTATACTAGTCAATGAATGCAAATATGCTCCCCAATTTTGTAATTTATCATAATTAAGGTGGAGGAATATTAATGGCATTCAAAAGGCACCAGCAAAAAGAACATCATACAAATAAACTGCAGAGATATATTACACAGGAAATATCATGGTTCAATGGTTGATATGGGTATTGGTACCTATTATATCAATATGCATCAAGAGATCCATGCAAAAATAGCCCTTATCAAATTGCATTGAATTAAATCTCTTAATTTTCATTAAATGAAGCTTAACATGAATCTCAATTTTTCCCAGGGTTATCACATTTGTCATCACAAGGGTCACCAAAGTACAGGATTAAAAATTTTAAATCCTACTTTTTTGACACAGAAACTACCTCATTATATAGCAGACTTCAGGAAAATTAATTTAGAAAAGCAGAACAACAAAATTTTACCAATTTTAATAATTAATAATAATAAAACACCTACCTCCATATTTTTCCAGTGAACTTTGCTTAGCACAAATTGCAATTCCACAGAGGAAAGCATTATGTATTACAGGAATAATACAAATACACATTGGGGTATTTTACACATGAACTAGGTAAGTATTTGATGGATGAATTTAGGTAGCCATTGTGGAATCATGAGGGTTATAGATGAATATTTGAACCAAAAGTTTACAGTATAGGTACTAGTGATTAAAATAATATATTCACTAATTGTTTGAACTCAGTTATGCAACTTAAACATAAATTTTGGATTTATTGCACTAATAATAAATTGTAATAGATAAAATTGCATTCAAACCAAATTAAATTTCTGAAAATGCTGCTTTGGAAGTAGTTACCTACAAATAAAAAGGAATTGTTCACATCCCAGGCATTGATGCACCCTCCTCACTGAGTGGCATGTTGATTACAGTTGTAATAATTGTTGTTAAACGCTTTCCATTGGTTTTCTTAGGTTTAATGGAGCCCTTAGATGATGTCACTGATTCCTTCTTGCCAATTTTTGAAACATCTTCACCTTCATCAACAACAATGACTGTTATTTTATCCGAGATTGGTGTTTCAGTCAGAAGTCTAACAAAAGTCTCTAGGTGACATTGGAAACTGGGTGCTAAGTAGGGTACCTGTTTAAATGAATGAAAACATTAATATGAATAAAAAATAATATGTTTATTTATTAAAATATTTCAGGAATATACAAATCATTATATTGTTGCCATCTCAAGGAGTATGTTTACAGCAAGGATTAATGCTTGTCAAAAGTGGGAGACTTGTTCACAAGAATTAAAATTATTTTTCAAAGTATGTATATATGTATTTATGGAACCTAAGCACTGAAAGCCATGCTTTCCTGGCAACACTCTAGCTTATATATGTTTCGTACCTGTATGCCTGATTTCTTATGAACTCAATGTAAGCTAGTGATCCTTCTTATTCTGAAGGGGCACTGAATCTACCTAAAGAGGCCACACTCCTCAGGAAGCAAATCTCCATTCATTGGGGACTATTCTTCAAATCTATCTTTCTGTGATACATCACCATAGATGCTGGGTTCAAATGCACAAAAAAGAGCCAATTTCAACTCAATAGAAAGTTAAATGACTTACCTTTTGTGGTACATTACATTAAAATTTACTGATTGTTTAATATACATTTATTGAAAATTAAACATATTTCAACAGATCTATTTGAGTAACAAGCATTAAGGGTATTGGAATATTTGTTGCCAGAGTTACTACTTTATGAAAAGACAAGATAAATGTAGGTTTCAAAAGCTTGTTTCCAAACAAGATCTTCAAAAGGTAAGATCTTCTTGTTTGGAACCAAGTGTTTATTTTTGTAGAGATGGCACATCCATTGTTCCATTAGTTGTTTAATGTGGATATATATTTTTTTAAGAGACAGGCATAAAGAATGAAATTGCATTCAATTTTTAAGAATAATTTGTAGAATCTGTGCTTATCCAAGTATGCTTAGCTCACCAAGTAATACAAGAGAAATTAATGTGGGTGAGTTCTCCCAAACTGATTTAAAAAAATTAAAATCATTTTGGTGGAACACACTTTCCTGCTTTTACATACTGAAAATAGGGAACAAAGAAATGAGATGAGAGGGAAGAGAAAAACAACTGATTGGTAGCAGCATCTTACCCGTATAAATGGCTGATCAATAGAATATATCCTAGGATCCCAATGGAAAGTTACTGCAATTTCTTGAACAGCATCCGATGACATTGTTTCTAAAGTCATCATGGCTTTGAATACAGGTCCAAGGCCATGTACCTATGAAAAATAATTGAGATATTGCTAATTAAAAGTATTATAAAAATCAAGTTTCAGCATTTAATTATAGAATGAATATGCTGAAGGTGGTGTTCAAGGTAATTCATTGAAATGAACTATATTTCATTAAGAAAACTATTACATCACATGAATAAATAAAAAGGGTTACATTTGTTTCAATGGCTAAGTAGCACTGCTCCCTATTGTACTTTTACATTAAATTTATCAATTTGATTACTAGGTATTTCACTATAATAAGAAGTTAATTAAAACAGTTTTTAAAATATGCATAAGGCAACATGATGATTGTACAGCCTTTTAATCAATGGAGAATGGTATTCTGGTAATGAAGGGGTGGACAGAACAAAGTAATTTGTTAGGGATATAACCCTTTAACAAATTAATTTAACTACCATTTAGTATACAATTTTTGGAAATTAAAACAGTAAAATCCTTCATTGAAAATTTATTGTTATCATAATAAGTCAATGGATTTAGCATTTTTCTGACTTCCAAACTTTCATTGTTCTAGGCCATTTAAACTCAATATAGTAAGCTTGTATAAAGAAATAAACTTCAACTTCAGAATTATTTTAGCAATGTTGATTGTATATACCAATATGTGCATTACATGATAATTTAAAGAAATATTAAAATTAAAAAATATTTTCATCGTGCAATAAACTACAAGAGAGAATAAAAAGTAAAATGAGTAAGTGTTTTAAGCAATCTGAACAGGTTTATGAGTCTAGTTCCTGTTAAATTACAAATGTATATCATATACGCACTACCATTATTCTTTCATCTCACAAGAAACAAGAAATATTGTAGCATACACTGGGCCAGAAGATATTTCTGTCAACTGCTAATTATTGCCTACAGTTATTTTGTAATCAATGCACAAGTTATGTAACAGGTAATACAAATGTACTTTGATGTAATGCAGTCTGAACATTATGACTTTCCCTGGACTGGGCCTTGTTGATAGTCCATGAATCTGACCTCAGACACAGAATAAAGTAACTATTTTGAAATACTATGAGCCTTCTTTTTTAATGGATCAAAAATTACAAGGTATCTGATTATGTCTGAGTAGAGTCAAACTTTTTTTTAACTCAAGTAGTCTTGAAATTATTAATAGTACATTCCTAAAAAAGTTAATTTACCATGGAATAATGAAATAATTATGTTTATGACGTTCACAGAAATATGCAGTAATAACTCAAAGGTTGGTTCTGATAGGTGAGGTAGAGCTCATCACAAAATAAACCATGAAACAAGTAAAATTCACACATTTAGGGGAGGAGGGGACAATTCCTCACCCTGCACTACCTATGGCTTCGTTCAAAGGTCTGGTATTCAATTAATCACAGTGCTTGGATTTTTAGATGGTGATTCCTAAATGAATCACTGGAGATTTTAAACCAGGGCTCTCCATGAGAAACTTTTTGGCTAGGCTTGGAAGAATTTCTCCATCGTGATGAGCACAAAAAACAACACTGAAATTCAACTTAAAAAATGTATTCCAAGACCATGCCTTCACCGCTGTGTGGCATCATCAGGTGAAAATTACAACTTTGCAGGGCCTTAAATACAAAATCCAGGTGTGGGGGTTAGAAGTAGGAGAGGGAAGATGGAGGGAGAGGGAGGTTGGAGGGATGGAGAGGGAAGGATGGGAGAGGAGAGGGTATTTATATACAGAATTTATTCCTCTCTCCCTCTACCAACTGCAGTAGAGATAAAACGAAATATATAGGGAATAATTGTATTCCCTTTAATTGTATATATGAAACTTTACAAATTACGATGCATGTGAAACACCAAATTCATATTTCCAGCAGCATTAAGTCTGTTGATCTGAAAAAGTGGTATTGTAATGAGCACCTTTTTAGGTGTGTAAAGTATGATAACTTTCTAAATTGAAACGCATACATGAATATTTAATTAGCATTTTAAGACTGTTAACCTTACTAAAATGAAATGCTGCATTGAAATTACTTCAGTATTAATAGTATTTTACATTTATAGTACTGCAACAGTCTTAGTAAGATTATGTTGGAATAGAGATTTGTATATAGTCCATGAATCATGTATTAGAAATCAAAAAGTGGTAATTACTAGCTTTGTATACACAGGCAATTCAACTTAGAACCATCCTTACTCTGATATAATTGGAAATACCGGGCCTGTTGACATGAGTGTGACGATCCGAATATAAAATAATTGAGCACTACAGTTTATCCTTGCATCTCCAATCCCCACAGACAAATATTTATGCTTTAAGGATAAACAAACTTTTCCTACTTGTAGTTCATTGAGAAAGATTGGCAAGTCCCACCAAAGTTTAATTGGAGATGAGGAGTATTTATGCTTTAAGGATAAACAAACTTTTCCTACTTGTAGTTCATTGGGAAAGATTGGCAAGTCCCACCAAAGTTTAACTGGAGATGAGGAAAACAACTCCCAAGATCCTGAGAGTTCTATGAATGCTCCCTGAGAGTTCTATGAATGCTCCCTGAGAGTTTTAATGCAGTCTCATCATAATTTATGCACACCACTACCAAATACTAGAACAAATTGTGTGGTAGCCAAGAAAGGTTAGAATAATCCCCCTCTTCTGGTTCAGTCAACTTTCAACTCATCCCACAAATGGATGTCCCCCATTCCACTCCTGAGGTGGCACATTAAACTATTTGGAAGGACTGTTAAATTGGATAACTTAAGAGGTGTAGAGCATACTTAATTCTGCTGGTCTTCACGGTACCTGAAGTTTACACTGCAGCCCTGGTTTCCCATTGTTTAGGTCTGCCCACATTCCCTCAACTTTTCCCACTACTTGGTTTTCACTTAAATTGCTATTTGATTTTTCATGGTATGCCTTCCCTTTTATTCCCATTAAAGCATTAGCATTCCTATTCTTTCACAGTTTTGCCACTCCAAATCCTTTTGAATTTTTGCTTTTATTCCATTACAATCAAATTATGGTCTGAACTTCGGTTTGAGAGTTAAAAAATATAACTTTGCCATCAGAATGACAGGCAGTAGTACTGTAATAGCAATTATAATTATGTAATTATTTTAATATTATCCTGAAAAGTCACAAGAGGTATGGGGAAAGGAACTGGTCCCCCAACCTTGATGCCTGAATTTCACATGCCGCTGGCCTTAATACTAAGTGAGCTCTACCCTTACTCACCAAACCAACCTTCAGGTTGATTACTGTGATTTTTAAAAAATATTATGCAAGTACTACCTGCAAACATAAATAGGGGACACCCCTACTCTTGACCATAGGGTTGATGGAATTCTTTTGGATTTCCATTTCATTTCATAGGAATTCAAAAGACAAATGTTTTATGTCACAAAGGTATGTTGTTTGCCGATTAATTGAAATCTTCAGAACATCAAAAGGGTCATTTTTATCATTGCCAATGCTCCATTTAGAAAACCATGTAAACCAATCTTCATACAATTAAATATACTGCCTGTTCCATGTATTTAACTACATAAGTTGCTTCTCTTCATTAAAAGCAACATAAATGAAAACTCGCAAAATGATTCCCTCCATTGTCACTTTATAAGGAGAAATGGTGATCTCCATGCTCCAAGATCAAATTTTAAGTCTCAAAAAGCCCCAGAAATGTAGGTATCTATAAATAAAATAAAACACCTCAAAGAAATCAAGGATATTAATAATATAATAGAATTCAAGAAATTTGTTCATAGTTTATCACGAAAAAATTGTTCTTATCTTATAAATATTTTTAAAATTAAATTTTCTTGAAGATTTTGACGTGTGTAAAATGATATGTAATACTTTGTTAAAACTTCAGTATTGACTTGTCCCATACTCATGTACTGCCTTTATAACAAATAAAGTTATTGTTATCGTTACTATTATTGAATATTTAATTTACATGACAGTTAGGCCATTATTGTAAGGGAGAAATACCTAATTTGCCTGTTCACATGCCATTTTATGCTACATATATTATATTTTCAGTCAAGCATGTAACCTTTCATAACAATATATATAACTATCAGAAGTGGACTTAATTCTTCCCAAGGTTCAGAATTCCACTATTACTTATGTGCTCTATACATTTTAAATTAGGAAATTTATGTACAAACATATATGAATCAGTCAGGTCAATTAAGGAATAACAGAAAGAATAAAATTACCTGTGCTGTCAATTTTAGCTGTTTTGGGTTGTCTGGAGCTGTAGTTATATTTCGACACTTGTCAATATTGTCTTGATAAGCTCTGTCTACCATTTGTCGAAGTTGGAGTAAGTCTCTTTGGAATGCCTGATGAATTTCTGCAATATTAAAATTTGAGTTAACGGAGCCATACAGTGCAATTCAATCATTTCCATTCCTTTGGAAATAGCTGCAAATAAATAAATGCATAGAAGTTTCATAAAAGTGCCAAAAAAATAATTATGTGGTAACACCCAGTAAAGACCCAAGATGGACCTTTATGATATGTAGTACCTAGTAAGGGCAAAATTAGACGAGGTACCTGCAACCACATTTGTGTTGAGTTGGTTGCATATATGTGCCAATTTCGTAGCCTGCATTTCTCTAGGGAATGTAGGATGATTTTTAAACTTACAACCACTGTAGACACCTTCCAATCATAATACAGATTATAATATCACAACTAATCAACCAACACCATATTTTCCAGAGGTATCTATCCTAGGGTTCCAATTCATCCCATTTTTCCCGGGACAGTCCCCTTTTTTTGTACAAATGTCCCAAGTTAATTTCACAAGTCCCACTTTTTCTAAGTATCCTGAAACATTTATAAATGGATTTTATTCCATTTTTAGCACCAATTTCACTTACAATTTTGATAATAATATTAATAATCACTAATATAATAAATATTATAACTAACTAATAATAATTAATAGTAATAATGGCATTGTTATTATTTCCTATGCTTCTATTATAACACATATAACACTACCTTACTTATTCAGTACTTTGAGTGCAACAGTTGTTATCGCTTTCTAGCCCTATGAAACCAAAATAAAAGTGCAGCATTATTGATAACATTAGAAGAGAATTTCCCTCCATTAAAGATGTAGATGAAAATGCGGAATGTACTTTATGTAACAGTACATTTTGCTTTTCACATTGTGGTTGGTAAGACGTGATAAACCATGTGAAAATGAAAAAAAAATAAAGCTGCTGTTGAAATTAAGGCTTCTAATTGCAGTATAAGTAATTTATTTAAACACAAGAGTGAAAGGGAAAAAAAATATCACTGGCAGCACAGGAGCCAACCTTTTCATACCACACAGCAGTGCATAACCACAGCTTTAGCTCCATAGACTGCACAGCAATCACTGTGGGAAAAATTTTCAACGATAAATTCTGGTGTTCCCAAACAAAATGCAAGGAAAAATAATCAATGTTATTGTAAAATTAGCAAAAAAAATCTAAAACAAGTTGATTTCATATCAATACAAATTGATTCATCAAACCACTTAGACATGAAATTAGTGCCTCTAGGTACTACTATCTCGAAAATGGTGTGAAGGGAATAAATTTATTATTATAGTGCTATGTATGCAGACGATGTGAGTGTCATGACGTCTAGTAAAAATTTATGGGAATTGGTTGCATCTGGTGAACAGTTGCTGAAACGTATGACTACATGGTGTAATTGCAATCATTTGGTTTTAAACATTGAAAAATCACAAGTAATGATTATCTCTACTTCCAATAGCATTGTTGACATTAATTCTTTTCAGATAAATGGTAGTCATTTAAACAATGTTAATAATTT
>LYUA01000022.1:403033-414969 GCA_002093875.1 Calopteryx splendens
GAGGAGGGTTCAATAAAACAACGCTCGGAGAGGGAGGTAGGGAGGGGAGGGAGAACGGGTGGAGATCCGCCTCTCGGAACGGCTGCGGAAAAAAATAAATAAACAGACTCACGTATTGGGCATGGACGTAAAACTCATGGCGTCCCCCGACCGCGCGACAGAAGGGGACTACCGTGCCCGAGATCCCCTGCGATGAGGAGAAAATTGTTTGCGTGGTTCCGCGGGGGTGTGTGCATGTGAAGGGAAGTGGAAAACTACGAGTGTGGAGAGAGATAGAGATAGATGGAGGATCAGGCTGGAAGGTGTAATGGGCGATAGTGCTGAAAGAGGGTTTTTTTGGCGAAAGGAGTGGGCAGGAGAGGTGGCGGCGGAGGCACGGTAGGACTGAGGACGGGTGAAAGGGGGTGATGTGCGGTGGGATGGAGGTAGATGGCAGGGGGAGGGGCGCTTGGAGGTAGGAGGAGGGAAAATGGCTGTAGGAAGTACCGTTCGCCTCTGGAATGCAAGAGGCGGCTGTGGCTCTCCCGTCGCCGAGGCTTGCGTGGCCTTCCTAAGAGCTTCTTCTTCGTCTTCTTCTTCAGCGAAATGGAGGGGGGAATACAGGCAAGTTATCATCCGGTCTTACTCGAACGGTCTTCGTCGAATATGTCGCATAGTAGGACATCCGTCTCGTGTCGTCTATTTCTCCCTCCCTCGAACGTAAGGAGGATCCGACGGGATGAATGAGAGGAGAGATGAGGGAGGGGTGTTTTTCGGCGAGAAAGTTTGCACGGTTGCCACGTCACCGGATGAGAGTTGTAAAGGGTCTCCGTGCCGAATGGTCAGACAGGCAATTTGTCTTGTCGTCTGAAAATTTCATTGTGACGACATATATTTTTTTCGCCTCTGGTTGGATTTTTTGCGTACTTTTCTTATTTTCTTTCCCTTGCATTTATTAAAACTTAGGCGATGGAATTTCACCATGTGGAAGTGCACCATACGATTCACCAGCTGCCTTTGTTTCTGAACGTTGAACGAGAATTAATGCTGTTTTTTTGACTAAGGGCGCTTGTGAGTCCTGGCGCCGCCCCTCCGCCAAGCTGACTGTCGTAGGCTTGAATCTCGTCAACGACATGTTTTTTCGTGACGTCTCTTGAACTGTGTCAACGGGACGAAGCGAATGTATCAGTTGGAGCGCCGAAATTGCAGCTAATTTGTCATTCCCAGGCACACTACACTATTCGGGCCGTTAATTTTGGAAATTGAATAATTCCCGTTATCATAGAGGTTGACCTTTTGTATCTTGAACTCGACTCATGAAGGGATCATCTGTCACGAGCAGGGGCGCCGGAGTGTGGAGGGCAGGCTCCATAGCTCCTCCCCTAGATTTTCGGGTGCTCGTATACATTTCAGATACTCTATGGTTTATGGTTTATTTTTATAATCCCATCCACTTAAAACTAGCATTAATATGAAGTATCTTTGAAGGGATTAAGGAGGAAAAAATGGGAAAATGAATTAAGGATTCATTTTGACCTTCCACAGAGTCACACGGGATTCAGTTGAATTTATATATGGTGATATTTGAATATTAATTACAGTATTTCACTGGAAAGTGTAGGCATACGAGGAAGTTAACGACCGTGATAGGCTTGAGATTCACATAGACTTCAGTGAATGCACACCATTGTCACCTTCTCGGTATTTAAATTGCATTATTGCTTATAAGGCTTGTAGCCTGTGTTTTTTTAACACATAAGATTACATGCACCATTTCCCAAAAGACTTGGATCGTACACTTCGTTCGAGAACAATGGTTTTATTCTTTTGAAATAGGTGTAATAAACGAACAGGTCCCCTCGGCCGCCTTCCTTATTCCGCTTGCTCCGATAGTAAGTAGTCTTGCTATTTAGGATGAGAGTTCCTCCTTTATTATTGGAAGTGGCCGGAACCCTTCCCATGGGGGAATGAATATCTTGGGGGTGGGGGGCGTCGGTTGGAATGGGGGAGGAGGGAAAGGACGGAAGTCGAAAGGGTAGGAAGTGAGCGGGCGCTTGGTTACTGACGTGTGGTGGGAAATAATGGCTTCCATTCATTAAAATGGTCGCGCTTTCCGAAGGGAAGGGTGGGGGATAGGAGGCTTATGGGAGATATAAAGCCTGAAAATGCTGCGGAAACATTGTTTGCTCCGCTAATGATAATAGGAGAGTTCTGTTGGTCTTCTCTCGCGCGCAGTGCTCTCTTTGCGATCCTTTGAATTTCGCAGAAGAGACCGTAGAACTGTCTGCCACATTCGTGCAGGGTTGGGGGATGGATGGAAAGTAGTATACGTTGTTGCCGTGGGGCTCTCCTTTTCTCCGATCCGTTGGTCTTAAGTTTGAATTTCTTGTGTTAAATTACACTAAAAATCCGCAATTCGATTTCTGTTCTGCTCTTAATAAATCAGCCTTAGCGAACTCGAATTTGGCCTGAAAACAACCGCCGTTAGAGTAAGAACTGGTAAGGCATAGGCAAAACGGAAAGGAAGTACACCGGGAATTATTACATTTGTTTAACGAACGAAGGTGTTTAATTATCCTATAATCATCATGCGTTGGGCTTGATTATATGATTTGGTTCGTTTCTTTATTTTTCAGTGAAATTTCGTCCGAGCATGATTTTGTGCCAAGTAATGCAATTTGTTGTGTAAGATTTGCTGTTTCTTAAATTTCTTGGGTTGCAGACCACGCTTATACTGAATTCCTAGGCGATGACTAGTGTTAGAAGGAAAGATTGAAAAATGAGGTGGTACATGTGGTGGGTTGGATAAAATGACCCCTTCGACCGAATTTTCGTGGAATCCTTCGCCGTGACCTGCAAGGGAAAACCCAGAAATTTCGGTTACTGCAGCCGTTTTTACGAGTATTTTCCGCAATAAAATGCCTTTGTCGTTTTCCCTCAATTTTTTAGCCCGGTCGGTTGGTATTAACTTCTATAATCCATGTCCTTCAGCGTTAATGAAATAGGTATTGTTATTATCGGTTGGTATTCACCTGCACCTTATTGTCCACGTCAATGAAACCGTTTTGGTGTATACGATAATTTTGTCTTTATAAAATGACTTCCGACACGGTATCCTAGTACTCTTGCAAATTGTATATTTTTAAACCTAGGAATCGACGTATTTTCTCCGTTAAGACCGGTATGTAAATATATACTCTCACGTACACACAAGGGTGGACTGGTATTTATGCCGTAATTCGTAGTAATACTTTTAATTGATAATGTTTCATCTGATTTGAGAAGCAACTCAAATATTTCATTACATTCATGTATTTTCATGCATTTTCAGTTTCTGCCCAATATTGAAATTTGTGCACGTTTTATTTTGATTGCTAAGCCTGGACTTTTTAATTTAACGGGGCGAACTGCATATCGCCGAACGTGCTGGCATGGTGCTTATATGCGAGGGCGGGCTTGCACGGCCAAATCTGCTAACTTGCGAACCACGTAAACGTGCTACGGGCCAACTTCGGGAAAGTGGTCATGCGACTTTCGTGGAATTATCAAACCGCAATCGCTCGCGAATATGTAATTCGAATTGAAGCAGGAGAATTTTCTTCCTTTGGCTAAGCGGCGCCTCATGCTTTTGCAATCGAGAGAGCGCGCGATTTTCCGTGGGTGATTCAGGGCCAAGGTGGCCAGCTTTTTTCACCTCGCCCACTCTTTCTTTTCTCTTTTAGGCTGGAGCTCCGAGGTATTTCACGCGCGCAGGGTATGTGTATGAACGATTCAGGGAATGATAACTTTCACATCAGTTATTTATAGGTATTGTTTTTGCTTCTGTTATCACTCAGTAGTTTAATGTGATGCTTAGCACGAACGGTGTTTGAAGTTTTCATTATACGACAAGAGGACCTGAACTCTCGTCCTTCTGGATAGTTAACTGAATACTTTAATTGCTGGGCCGGTTCCCCAATTAGCAAGAATTCGAATTCCACTTAGTTGTTCTCTAGTTTTATTCTACGGTGCAGCACGCTCATGTTTTCATTACATTTCTCTGGCTATATGGAATTTGACTGTGAAGAAAAATTCAGGGGACCCATTATGTTAATATAATTCCGTTAATTATACCACTAATATCCTAAGTGGCATAGGTGGAAGAAGTATGCAAAGCCAGGATAGACTGGTGGACGTTATTAAAAGGGTCTCTAAAATGACTTAAAAGCAGGTTACTTTTTTCTTTGCGTATTCCGAATGGAAACTGCGTGAAGGTATGTATGCAATGTCCAAAATAAAAACACAAACTTTATAAAAGTTTCGCTTTTTGTTTTCTCAGTACATGGAATTCATAATTGTCCTTTTGCTGACAGCTTCATGAATTTCTTTCATCAATGATAAAAGAAATTATGTCTCTTGTATGCTCTTCAAGATAGTCTCGTAGATAGGTAAAGGCTATTTTTTTACCCCTTTCCTAATAAGTAGTCGAGAAAAGTGGCTCTCCACTTTCAAAAAGCTATATTTGATGTTAAATTTCTGAACGTTTTTGATTGTTTTCGATTTCAGCATTCCACTAAACGAGTTTTGACAGCGGGATAGTATTCAGGTTCGGAGGTAGTTAGGTGTCAGTAACGTCCCTTCCTGTTCCCAAAGGTAGCAGATTCAAATCCCGCCTCCATCCCGTTTTAGTTTAAGTACGAGGTTACCTGGTGGGTAATTAGGTTAGCTGGTGCTGTAAAATCTTAACTGTCGAAACACCAAAAACCGACGTGCATCGCCACTACCCTCCGGAAGTTTTTAGAACGACATACATTTCCCGAAAGTGCGTAGCTTCAATGCATACTAAGAAATTCCTCTATTGTCTCCGAGCAAATGTTTTTAGACCTACGTTGCTTCCAAGGTGAATTAAACAGTAACGGTTTTTATTGACTTTGAGCCCCGTGAGCGCTTCGGAATTTGCCTGTTCGGCTACACTCGTCTTTTGTCGTCCTTGATGCCATCGTTGATCGCCGTCACACGAATTCAATATGCTGGATTTGACCTCATTCTCTCTCTTTCAGGGGACGTTGCGTCAGTCACAAATGTAAATATGGAATTAGCGACTTTGTGAAGACGTCTTTTGACGCATAACCGTAATTTCACTTTGGCAGTTGTGTCTCAAATGCAGCGAGTGATAGAAATCGTGAGGCAAGGACATTTTCCCTGCCCATCAGTACAGCCTTTCTTTCTTCAATTCTGAGAAATATTGCAGGTGTGAAGGAATGAACCTTATTTTGTCATTAATTTTCACCGCGTGTCGTGAATTTTAATTCCCGCTTGAATCCTGCAATCATTTATCTATTTCCATATCAGGAACATTTAACCTCCTCAATATGTCGTTGCCTCTCACCTTCCTATCGTAATTCTATCGTAAGTTCTCTCTTCACTCCCACCCCGTACGATTCCAATCGGTGCATATTTCAGTACTTATGCTAAGTTGCAAAGTTAATCATCTCCCTTTTATCATTTACAGTCTAAAAAGACTTCTTCTTAATAAGTAACATCCTTCAATGGGTGTATTCATTATCGTCTCAAATATATCTGGGATTTAGTATTTTCTACTCCTGACATTATTATTTTATTATGGAGGTCATGGAAACTGCATTTAAAAAATAAGTTCTCTTATTTTGCATATGAAAGTGACTATAAGTAATATTTGTTTTCATTTGAAGTTAATGTCTTTTTCATTTCCAATATTGGAGGCCGTCATATTCGTGGATAACAAATGGCAAAATTCATGAGAGAAGGTAAAGAAAAAAGGAATGAATCGTAGTAGTTGCGTTGCCAATTTCCCCTCTTCAGCTGAAAACTCTTTCCAGCTGAGTAATCGTTATCATGGTAAGCCGCACTAGCCTTACTTCCATATATATATACCCCTCAGTAGAGCATAAATTGCCTCTGAAATAGTCGTACGTGACTATCGCACCACCATAAGTCGATCGATCGATCGAACCTTTTCACCTGCGAGTTAGCCAAACTAAAATCCCGTGGATAAAACTTTTTATATCTATTCTTCTTGCAGCCAGCTGGTGTATATCGCATTTATATATTTTTTCAATCCTGCACATTAACGGAAATGGGAAGTTAAATAGGATGAATTTCGTGTAGTATGGACATATGGACACCAAATTTCTCTCTTTGGCTCCCAAGTCCATTTAACACGAAAACTATTCATAGGCAAACAGCAGCTCCTGCGGAACACGCTCTGGTTAAAGGTTGTTTGTGGAGGATTCCGTCGGCATTATAGTTTCCTCATTGGACCACGTCACTGGCAAGTCGGAGGCGGCCCAGAGACAGGTGGGTGGGCACTTTAAAGACGTCATTAGGCCCGATTTCGGAAAAGGCGTTGACCTCTTGGATCGTTGAGAGTTTTATATTCCTGGTTGACTCGCGCAAATTTGCCATGCAAAGGTGAGCCTCCTTGAACCCCAAAAGCGCGACCGACGCCTATGCCTAGAGTGAAAGAAAATGAGGAACCCAATGAATTTATTTTTTTCCTCCCCACACCACTTGCGGAACAAAGGTCAACGTCTGGTGAGGGGACTTGTTTCGTTTCGATGTAAACGCAAGTGCGTAGAAGGCACACGTGAACTTCTCCCGGTGCGACCTTGGGGACTTTCTGACTAGTATGGTGATTTGAACGCTCGGTTGGGCCCGGGATCCTGTTAATAGAGGGGCCGAGGTGCGATTCTTTGATGGGCACCACCTGGTCCTTCGGGGTCCAAGCCATCGACGATTGAAGGTTTTCGTTGTCCAATCAATTTGTCCTCCGATCGATCGGTTGCCGGTTCCGTGAGAAAGCGAGCCGTATTAATGATCAATTATGATTAAATGTTCCCTCGAGTGACAGCAAAGGCTTCCTTTGCTATCTTTTGCTGGAGACTTGATAATATGAATCGATAGCGATTCTTAGATGGTGTATCTCTACCTCAAACATTGAAATCGTTTGCGGAAAACCCGTGGCCTTTTTGACGTTTGTAGATGTTTGAACACCTTTTTCAATATTGATCATTGCTAAACGGAAAATCGCAAAAATTACAGTAAGGGGGGATAGCTGTATAGCTGCATTTGTAGTTAGTCGCAAGTGCCTATGGAGCAGTGGAAATTGTGGTAGAGATATTAGTGGTTATTTCTTTGTTCATTTAATGCTTAAAGGTATACTGATTGACTAATAATATATCGTTTTTGTTTAAAGCTTTGATACCAGTTCACGAAAATTCAACTCCAAACCTTCACACATTACTCTGTTGCATTTATATTAGGCGGAGAGTCTCGATGTACTATATCTTGTATCGTTAGCCTCTTTTATGTACATTTTCTTGATTTGGTCTCCGTTGAATGTTGATATGTACAATACCATTATTTTTTTTTGTTTTATACCAAGCTTAGTATAAAATGTGAATTATTATCAATCTATGGTATAGATTTTAAAATTGTAGTTCAATGAGTGAAAGAACTGCACTTAAAGAGCCTCTTTAACCGCTTTGAACGCGCTACTTGCTTATTAGTAATCGCTGAGTGAGTATTTGAAACATTAGTATCTTATTCTATTTTATTCTTGGAGGTCACTGTAAAGAGCCTGAGGTTGACTTGGTCGTTTCTCTTGAGGAAAATATTTTCAGTTTACCTGGGCATATTTTCGTTTTCCGATTTGAAAGTAGTCATCTTACTTTAAAGTGGTCAAATAGCTTCTCTCTGTCATCATAAATGTATGCTGTTTGTTTGTTTAGGTCGGTGGTTTTCATGCCGTAAAAATTGTCAATGCATTAATTGTTTTAAATCACTTTTTCATGACTTAAATGAATCACAGGTTTGTATGCTAAAGGAGTGAAGGCATTGGTTTATATTTTCTAGTAAAATCGAATAGCTTTCACTGCAAGGCTGTGGTTCCTCTTTCCTGGCACAAAGAAATAGGTAATTGAAAAGCCACTGCGTTGAACGAAATTCCGAGAAGCTACTCGCAAGCGTATGGACATGAGCCGTGTCTCTATGGATATCTAATTCCAGTAATTTCGCCGGAAGCTTTCGCTCAGGGTGTGAACATTTCTCTCTTCCAACTTTTTAAGCGGCTCTTGCATATGAACGTCTTGAATTCCAATGGACCGAGCGATTATTCAAGTCGCGCCACAGTTTATTTCTCATTGGGCTTATCATGCCTTGTGGGTCTTTCTAAGAGAGAAAGTAAGGCCGTGAGCCAGGCATATCTCTCCACTTGCCTTTCAGCCGTGGTTCGTCCGGTGTGAGCAGATTTGAAGCGAACTGGAGATCCGTTTTTATTTTCTTTCCCAGGCGCGAAAGTGGAAATACGTGGTGCTATTGTTGACTCGAGAGTTTTCATTGTGCCTTAAGAAACTCACCCCATCTCACTGAAATCACTAGAACGCCGCGGGAGCGTGATATATTTCATTTGCTTGCAGATAATCTCGTTTTATCAAGGCGTTGATGGAGAGCGACCAAAATACTGTCACTTAACTTTAAGCCTAAAAATTCTAGATCTTTTGCATGGAATATTTCGACATCCATTTGTTCCTCTACGTGGCTGTTAAGTTTACCATTCCCAACCGGATGGTAAAGTGCTTCGCCGAAGGGAAGAAGTTAAGTTTTACTGAAAGGCACGGTATCTCAGGAAATGATAGTAGTTTCATTTGCTTTTCCTTCCTTTAAGCAGCCTACAATCACATTTCCTTCGTACGTTTCCGCTCGGAACGAAACTTTATGAAGTTTGGGGGATTGGGTGCGATGCTTAGTGCACTGCCTTCCCATCTTTAGGGCCCGGGTTCCAATCCCGGTGTTGGCAAGGATTTTTCTGTGGTAACCCGATCCTTACTTGGGTACTATGTGGAGAGCACTTCCAAGTACCTTCCGTCCTTCGGATGGGAATTAAAACTGTGGACCACTTGTCGCCCTTCGTTAAGAGTAGGTTTATGCTGACGGCGGGTTTCTGTCCACCGTTCACCGAAAATCTTCCCTCTTTCAATTTATCCACCTATACCTAATGGCACGAATGACCTCGTCTGTTGATTGCTTCCTCTACTAACTAATAATGCTTCATGAAGTTTGCGTTCTGGTAGAACTGCGGCTTCAGCGCTTTATAGGTATGCTCAAGGTCCGAGGTCTAACCAAGAGGATCCAAGGAATGGGTACGGACGAAGATATAACGTTTGAGTTATGATCAAGTCTTGATCCTCTTTTAAAATTGATATTTTATATTGTTGTTTTAAATCTATATAGTTGCCTAATTAAAATGCAATATTGCATAGTCTTAGAAGCAGGGGCACTTCTGCAATGCCAAAAAAATATTATCTGCTTGATTTTGTAGGTTTTTAAAAATATTTTTAATAATAAAAATAGAAGACTGATAGGTTAGTGAATTCGGAGATAAATAAATGTTGAAATTTTCCTGCAACTTGCCCCGCGGTGCCAATTTGGTGAAATAAAGTTCACGTTTTTAATATGTGATTTCAAGTGACAATCGAGTTTGACTACCACCCCTTCATCAAGCGTAATGCACCGGAAGACCTCAGAAAATAGTCTTTCATATCATCACAAGAATATGCCAAACATCGCTTGGCAATATTTTCCAAGGTACTCCGTTTGGTGCTTAATTAGCTTCTCCGTAGGGCTTGTTAGCAGAAAACGAACTGCTCCATTCTGATTGTTTCTCTGCGAGGGGAATTTTATTTTGAAAGATCACCTCTGAGAGGTTTATGCGTCGCTCAGCCCCTCCTCTTTGTGCCTTATCTTCTTTCTACAGTTAAGTTCTCATACTGGGGGTCCGCGATCATATGAAGGATCGTGAGAAGTCTTTGGCCTCTAAAGTTTCGTATACAATGGATTTTTGTTGTCGCAGTCCCATCAAGCCATTCTACTCCACGTTCGTTCCCAGGTATAAAGCGAGGCATGCGAGTAATATCCCTTCGCTCATTAAAAAGAAAATGTTACTCACCTCAGGCCTTTATAAAAAAATTACCGGGGCTTATTCTAGTATTTTCCTATGCTATCCTTGAAAGAAAACCCACAATTCGGGAAGAGAATGAAGGTATTTCCTTTTAATTTTATGCTCTCTGAGTTTCTGAGGTCTCTTGTTACTTGCGTTTTATAGGAAGAATAGGTAGGTACTAAATGTGGAGGGTCAGTTTTCATTCGCCTAGGGTCTATTTCCAATTTCTCTGCTGTTGGAGTTTCTAAAAAATATCTATGATCCAAAACTTCCATCTATCGTCCATAATCTGAAATTTGAAGATTTAGAATGTCCAAGCTATAAAACATAAGCTATTTTTATACGCTGCCATTATCATTTGTGGAATATGGTCGTTAAAAGCATCCTACTATTTGGATATTGTCGCTGTGGCCAGGACTGCGGATGAAAATGGTTGTTTGCCGCTGGCGTGAGGAAATGATTGGTGGCAGAAAATTCCTTCACTCTATTATGGTTTGAATTTGAAAGTTTTGGTTGATATGGCCGTAAATAATTTTTGTGGGTCGTCCTTCGTGTTGGAAAGGAAGAGCATTTTGTTGTTGCAGGTGAAATTGACCCACCGAGAATTGCTTAAAGGATTCATCAATCCAACGGCAAAGACCGATACCCGGCATACCCCGTCTCGTCCACGTCTTTCTTTGTATGTGATGGATGAATGAATGTCGGGTTTAAACACGGGAAAAGGAAATCTGTTTTGACCCACTGTTCTAGCCTAGTGGTAAGGTTTCTTGTTTAGCATGCAAAGGCGTTTCGATCTCCGTAAACATAAATATTTCGGCATGCGTTTGACAGTCGCAGAAATGAAAAGAAACGATGGCAGTTCCTCATAAAATCCTTAATTAATAAACTATGTGTGTTTATTAGGGGGTTAGTGCTTCAACAGATGCGTGCACGTTCATGTATAATATACCTGCTCTATGTAGCCATGGTGAGTGAAACAGGCAGGTAGGTACATATTTACATGATTACTTGTGGAACAATATCCAGATATTTTTACTTTGGTCTATTTTCCACAAAGTAGTACGGGTACAGTAAATGTTATCATATTTTGGTGATAAAAAACATTGTCCATCTAGGTATCCAAATGCCATGTTATTATTTTTTCTTGAGTAATTGTTCATTTACGGATTCGGGCCCTGGCTCGGTATGGGACTATTTTTTGTGGTGTAATGGATTTTTGGAAATGTTGATATCAGTAAGAAATAACCTCATTTGACGAGCTCGTATAAATCTCATTCACTGCAATTACGTGCTGCCAAGGAAGAATGAACGTACTTAAATTACGCGGGTGAATTGCAAGGGCAACTAAACCAATATTGTCGCTCATCCAAAATTCATCCTCCATCCCGTAGGAGTAGACGTGCCGCCGCTGACTTTCTCCCATCCTCAACTCCATGCCCGTGAATATCTATTGCACCCACGTGCGTTAAAAGAGTAGATCATTCCATGACCGTTTTCTTAAATGCCATCTTAACAGGCTCAAAATCGTTCGTAGCGGAAGAGAGAAAGTGGGTGGTTTGTGTTTGAAGAAGAGAAAGGGAGAGAGACGAGAGTGAATTTTGGATGGGATCTTTCGGAGCGGCAGGGGAAAAAAATCTAACATCAGAGTGGAGTCCCCAAGACACGCACCACATTCCCTAGTCCTGCCCTCGCTCACACAGGTGCCAAGAAGCTTCACGATAGGAGGGAATAGGAATGCTTTTAAGGGGGAGGATGAAGGGAATGTCTGGTACGTTGGGGGAGACGATGAAAGCATTTATTATTATTTTTTCGAGGGGCATAGAGAGTGAGGGAGGGGGAAAAAAATGATGGGAGAGAGGTACCGGCCTACCTGCACGCGCCTGCTCTCTTCCTCCGCACTCGGGCATTCCCGAGCCGTGAAATGGGACGCCTCAAATTCCTCGATCGCTTTTTTTTCTTTGTTCGTTCTTGGGAAGGGAGATCTCTCCCCCCCCCCCCC
>LYUA01000022.1:414984-429364 GCA_002093875.1 Calopteryx splendens
GTTCTTGGGAAGGGATTTCCCCCCCCCCCCCGCTTATTCCCCTTTTCGTCTCGGCACGTGTGGAAGTGGTCGGTTTCGAGAGGATAATAACACGCTCAAACTTTTCGTGGAAAGAACCATGGGTTATCATCCCGATTAGTCTTTCATTGTACCCCGTCCACTTATTCGGGCAAATGTGAAGATAGAATTATCCTTTTTGTTGCTGCGTAAGGTAATAATCTTTAATATTTGATGAATGGAGTAGAATGAAATCTAAAAGTCACACTGCGGAGACGCTAGTATTCGCAGGAGGTATATTTTGAATGTTATGTATGGCGAAATGGGTCTTTCTGGTTGTGTAATTCGCGGTGCGCTCGATTTCATTGATTATATTGTGCCATCTTTCATTTTACTCGTCGTACACACCATGTTAGCATCATATTTCCGATATCACCGATTATGGTGCATTCATGTTCTCTGTTGTAATGGTACATTACGCCATACTTGCGACCAAGCTGAAAACTGCTAGACCTAGTTAGACTTAGACCCGAAATAAATGTCAATTACTTTTTTTTAGTTTATATTTTGTGTCAAAGGTTACCTATGTTTTTACGCGAATGTTTATTTACATAAATAAATTAAAAATGTTGTTTATATGCTTATGTTATACAGTATGCATATCCATTTATTGATGTAGAAAAAAATTCCACGAAGTTACTTTATCACCACGCATTAAAAAAAAGATTAAGGGCGGATTTTGCCAAAAGCTTTGGTCCCTATTGGGTCGAGAGCTAAGATGCTAAACGGATTGAGTGTCCCCAGTTCAAAACCGAGTAATGTCTCCGGACTTACTCTATAAAAGTCATCTTGTGTGATTTCGGTACCAGTTTTATCTGGCAAACCATAGGTGACACAGTGGAAGGAACTCCCATAACTTGGATGAAGTTAACTCACTTGTCGTTGAGTGTAGTAAGAGATGGGCTCTACTTACTCCTTTCTAGCCATCATCAGATTATTGGCAATAGTTTGTTGTCGCGTCAATGATATCAAATTTTCATATATGATTCGAAACCGAAACAACTTTTTCTACTAAATAAACTATTTTATTAGAGAGAAATTGGTAGGATTAAAACTTGAAGAGCATTTGTATGTATTTTATGATAAAATTTTAAGGCGGTCGTAAACAAGTGTACTATTTATGTAAATTGAGAATCTACTTTTTATCGATCCGGTGCTTTATTATTTTATTTACATAAGATTTAATGTCCCCGTATCTGAACCAGCGAGATAGCTATGCTATTTAGATGAGCAACGCATAAAAGAGCAAACCAGTTATCCGTATTCGGATCCCTATGTCAGCGTATACTATTTTTCTACTTCCTATCTGCATAACTTGAGTTATTATTTGCGCGATTGCGAGTAATTGGAGTAGCGGCGATTCTCGTGGTCCCCCCGAAAGAAAAATACTTAATACCCAATAAATACTTACGTATTCGCAGTCCTAAGGATTCGGTGTGCGTCCGTGAAAAAAATCATCAATTTGAAGAGCAATCTCATTTTAAAGATGATCAACGGTCGACTCGCGGAGTCCCGGAATAATAAGCGCGCTTCTCTCTCTCTCGCGTGGCATGGGGTCCGTTAAACGGGGAGGGTAGTGTAAGACAAAGAGATGCGGAGATGGAATGCAAGAGGGCACGTGAAGCTGCTTGGCCTGATCCAATTTCGATGGCTCTCGATGGAAAGGGATTGCAACACAGCGGTTCGAACGCCCACCTTCCAATCACGATCGAGCCGTTGTCCGGGGTCAAGCCATCGGCGGAGGGAGTAAACGTGGTGGAGGGAAGAAGTGAATGGGCCTCGTAGATGGAGGTTGAGGATGAGGGAGGAGGATGCTGCACGGCGAGGCATGTGGTGCGTGGTCTGGGGCGGAGGTAGGAGGGATGGAAAGGATCACACACGCGGAAGATACGGTACTCAACCTCAAGAGTGGGCTGAGGATAGCCGACCGCCTACCAGAAAAGCCGACCGCCTGCCTGGGATTGCCTCGTGCCCTGTGTTCAAATCTCCCCGCATGTCTCCAAGATGAAAACTGCTTAGGCAATCCTATGAATAGAACTTTTGCTCGGACTCTAATTAAGGAAGATTGCGGAATGATAAGTAGGTGGAAGGGGAAGGTTTTTTTTGCCGTCTGTCCATATTGTTCTAACAGTAATTTGTCTCTACGGTATGTGGTATCAGCAATGCAGCATGGGTGGAAAACTGTAATGGTGCACCTACCATTCCAATGTTATCGATTGCGCATTTTTTAATGACTGCGGTCTTTTTCGTAATTTCACGCTTCATAACTCATGGGACGTGCGAGGGCGTAATAATGGTTCCGGACGCCGCTCGATGAAAACGCTGGTCACGTACGAAGGAAAACTTGAAAATTTCGAGTTATTTGTGATGGTTCTTTCTCCCCATGCGGTTTTATTTGCAGCTGGCGAATGGTTAATTCACGTCAAATGCTTTGTGAGCACAGTGGGGCACGATAGTTATTACTGCTTAACCCGAAATTAAAAAAAAACTAATGTTTAATGACTACCTAGGAAAAATTCTTATGTAATATAAACATATGACCTACCAACACCAATTCCGCTTTGTGTAGAGTAATATATGTATGTAAACAAATATTGGGAATATTCGTTGAAACTGATTTTTCAGCAGAATCTCTCCGCCCAAAGAAATTTTCCGTAGTTTTTATGAGACTGCATTTCACATAGGAATGTGTAGACTTCTGTAGCAAACCCCTCATTTCCGCCATTCTTTCATAACCTATGATTCTTGTTAGCGTGTTTGGCGATTCATTCTGAGAACTCGGAACGTCTCAATTCCGCGCGCTTACTATGGAGTCGGTGCATCGAGTGTTCATTAGTTCTTCGTGACCTGAACGATACTTCTTATGAGTATTCTTACTTGTAAGCTCTTTTTTGTATGTATAAAGGTGTTTGTTTGCATGGTAGGTGTATGTATCTCGACTCAGTTCAGTCAAACAAATCTCATTTTTATTTCAATCCTGACGTCTAAAGCCAATATGAAACATACTTCCTCGGAAGAGCGTATCTCTCCATGGCGAGTTTTCAACTTCGTGGGGCCGTTAACATATATAGTGTTTCGAGATCGCCGAGGGGCACACCACTTATTTCTCGTAAGTACGTTAATTCTAGTCCTAACAACTTACGGGATTCTCTTGGTGTCATTAACCGTCTTACTAATTAGGTATTTGCTTAAATTTTTGTACATAATTTTTTCCAGATGACGTGGGTATTCTCGATACCCTGAAACCTATTTTTGCGTGAGGTTCATCGTTTTACTACCCGCCCGAAATTTTATTTTCCACGCATTATTGGAGCGTGTTTACTCCTTCAGACCCTAGTATATTTTTACGATCATTTCGTTAAAATAGAACTCATTCACTGTAACCCCACGAACGTCGAAGGAGACATACTTTTTAAGACCGAGAAAGAACAAATAGCTCTTCTGATGCACATTATGGAAAGGGGAGGGGGTCAATTTTAGGGGCAGGAGGAAATGTGTGTTCCTTGCATCAACGCTGAAATTGATGCGTGACCGTTCTCCTTGGGCTCCCTTATCTTTTTTCCGCTTCCGACTGAACGTTTTAGTGTCGAGATAAGATAGGTAGTACTGGTTTGGGTAGTGTTGCTGTAGGCCGTCGTTCGATTTTTCACGCACTCGTCGCACTTCAATGAGATTCTCTCGATCCTCTAAGTAGCGCTTGCGGTTCTCTGACGAAGAGTAATAAATACCCTTAATGGGTACAGGTTCTTCATTATCACCGCTGTAGGTATATAGGTAGTCGACTTAAGGTCATGCGTCTTAGTGATCCTGCTCAAATTGAATCTGTTCTCGTGACCGTCTTTTGTGTACCTTTACTCTTCTCCTTTTCTTCCCGATCGGGCGATCTTGATAACTTTTGAAACATTTTAAAATATCCCACCTCATTGGCCGTTTTGTTTTGCAGCGCGCCTATCTAATAAACTTGAGACTTTGCTTTCAGTGTGTCCGCTTTCTAACCTTTAATGCCCTGAATGAGGCGTCAGAATGGTGGAAACGATGATGAATATCCCGGAAATCCTTTTGTGATGCAGTACGTCAAGGAAGGTGTGTATCTGTGTGTCTATCAGGTTACAAATTTTTTGGGCACTTTCCCCTTCTTCCCCGCAATCACGTGATCTTTGTGAGATGCAATGACCGCTTTGCATTCGTCTCAGGAAGGGAATTGATATGCACTAAGTCTCGCTAATGGCAGAAACTGACGCGGTAGCGCCATGTGGCCTAGCTAGCGCACACCGGATTTTCTGCGTTCCAAAGGCGTGAAAGTGTGAAGGAGCTGATGACTGGACGCTAAATAAATTTACCGTTGACCTGCGCTGAAAGAGCATTTGTTTCTTCTGTTCTCATTTCGGTGTAATCCATTGTTCTTGACGTGGGGTATTTTTTCTCTCGTTTCTGTTTGACAGCCATCTAATTAAGTTTCGGTGGTATTAACCATATGATTCCTTGTCTTTATTTCATTTTTTGAGGTTAAATTACTTATTTATGAAAAAGGTTTTGAGTTTCTTGAAACGGTAATTACATATAAGGAAATTACATTGGATGGTAAATTATGCATCTCCTTATGTTAGATGCCTCTTAGAGTGTAATTTCGTATTCAGGGAAGAGATCTCTTTCCCCTTAAGCCGTCTAAGATTTCTCAGAAATGACTATGATTAGAAGTTTTTTAAACTTGACCGAAGGTGCCTGAGGACTTCACCGGAAATTTAACCCTTGTTCTCATATGGCGAGTTGAGGAATTTACTTTCCAAGTCCACCAATTTCACCAAGTAATTATGAGAATGTAACACAATAACAATTGGTATGACAATAACAATTGGTATGCTTTGATTACTCTCCGGGTAACCAGTTTCGAGCCTTATCAGTCTAATAAACACCTTAAATACTTTTATAACTGTAGCATAAGATCCAATTTTGGAAATTAAGTCATAGCTAGTTTTAGTACGTATTTAATATGCATATCTAAATTCGTGCATTATATTCCTTATGGATAATAGGTGGTAGATAGTCTTAAAAGTTGTTGATCCAACTTTTAGCTTCTGCATAGGCACCACTTTTCTGTATGATAATATTATTGTTTACCAGGAGTGCATCGGTGTCTACTATGAGTGAAAATATATCTGGAGTCATGAGTATTAAGTTATCAAAATTTGCTTACACGTTATTGAAATATTCATTTAGGAATATATTTGAAATATTCATTTTCATATCAAATATTCATTTGGTTCATTATCAATAGCTGAATAAGTACCGTAATTGTCTGAATAATTTTAATTCTTGAATTTTAACATTTTTGACTTCATGATCTGTATTTATTATTCATTCAATGGTTAGGTCGGCGTAAGTTAATAATTCATTCAATTAGAAAATAACAAACTGGAGACTTTCAGCAATCCTCTTCAAGTCTTACGTATTCTCAGCGTCTATCCGAATATTAGTGTGTTTAACAAATTCGAGTTAATTGGTATATGTGTAAGGTCACAGACCGAGAGTTGTCGCACTTTTCATCTAGGGTAATTAGGAGTCGTTTTCACTGCTGAGCGGAAGCTCGTTGTTAATTTCTTTTTTCCCCGTTTCGAACGGATTTGACAATTACCACTGCTTCAAAGGTGAATACCAGCTTCGATTTTTTTATTTGTAGACTGTAGTAGGGTTTAAATAATGTTATTTTCAATAGTATAGAGTTACCTAATTGTTTTATATGAGGTTATCGCATTGGCATGGATCTATCTGTCAGCTTTTCACTCAAATAATAGTTTCGCTTTTTTTGTGGTTAAATAGAATCAAGATGAAGGAGGAGGTATTTTTATTTCACTTCTGGCTTAGAACAAACGACCCTGATTCATAGCGAATATATAAATTAGTCCATCTTCTGGTATTAGCACATGAAGTTTCACTCAAATTTGTGTAGCGTATATCACCGCAATGGTGCATGATATGCTGCTCGTAACCTTTGGTGGATTGCACTAATCGTCGATGCTGGATGCAGTTTCTTAATCTGAATCGCTTAATATCGTAGTCGGAGCTTATAAATATTAAATTATATGCCTCTGGATTAGGGGTCCACAGTTCTGCTCCTGTTGAGTATTGACTTAAATGCTACAGAAAGAGGCGATAATCCAGCCTTGATTTCATCTGCCTAAATCGTACACACGAATGAAGTGCTTGGCATAAGTCAGTGTGACATACTTGCTGGTATTTGCTTATCGAGCTCACTCAGCAACCTTATAACTCTTCCCTTAAAATAATGAGCAATGCCCTAGGTGTATCTCTATCTTTAAGTGTAGTAAAAAGAAAAAGTAATTGACGAATTCAAAGCATCTCCGAGGGCGATCAGACGTCATCCATAGCCCATTAAGGAACTAGGGCATTCACATAATGTACTTCACGTGATAGAAGAGCATTTTTGACACATTTCTCGAAGAAAGTTTTTCGATCGCTGTGTTATTGACACTCAAATATACATACCCAAACACACTCTCGTTGAAACACTCCTGTCTCAATTTTTAGGACGGCACCTATTTTGACCAAGGCCATCGTGTGTTTTTACCTCAGACTGAGGGCAGGTCAATTTTTGTTCTTCTGACGATGAGAGCAGTTTCTTGCGTTTGGTAGAAAGTTTATGGGTCTTCTGTGGTCTTGATTCGTTTATAATGGAGTCCGTGCTGAAAAAAAAACTCCATTCAAAGTGAAGCTTTTCTCCCATGTCCTAAAATCAAATCAATCGAATGGCCCAATTACGTGAAGTTTAGACGTTACATTGAAACGTATTTTTCAAGGCTTGGTATTCTCGCAAGTAAGCGGGGAGAAATGCGCATTGACCTTGAATGTTATTGAAATGTTAGGGAAGGCATAAAAGAATCTTTTCCTCTCCATGCTCTCATGTCGCTCGCATTATGAATTTCTCAAATAAATTCATCGAATGCATTCGAACTAAGAGTAAAAACTTGCAGACGACTATTTAATGTAGCAGCTCGGTGTTCAGGTATGCTACGGCACAAATTACCAAAAATGTACTCTCTCACCCACACGATTCATAGCCATTATTTCTCGTTTCGATCTGACATTTAAAAGAAGGTGAAGCTATCACGGTACATTAGTGATGCTGTTTACTTATGGCTGCGTCAAGCATTCGTATGTCTGGACGGACTGATAGACGTAAGCCTCACGCCAGCTACTCCTACTTGGTTGGTGTATATAAAATAGTAATGCATTTTATTGTTATAGGCCAAGTAAGAGCAAGTGTGGGTATAGATCACTTGCGTATGTAAAGTAAGAAAATGTATATCAACGGCATGCCATGCTATGGAATGGGCCAGTAATGTACTAATTATTATCGATGGATGATCATTTATAATTCGTGTGAAATATCAGGATATAGCTACATCGTGACTGTAAAAAAACCTACAAATTTCATATACAATATTTTTTTCTTATTTTTGGACACCACAGGCAAGGAATGGCATTAAGAATGGGTGGAGAATTCGGCTACTGAATATTTCATAGGTTTATAGTTTTTCATAGGTCTGAGGATTTCATAGGTACATGAGGGCGATTCCTCTTAACAAGCCCCGCTAAAATCATCATCAGCGTTATGATTTCCTGGACAAAAGAGCTTAGTAGAAAGTCGCAGCTAGCAAAAGAATATAAATTGGCCCCCCACCTGTAATCTGTGGATTTCACTCAACGTAAGTCTTATATGAAGTGAGCTCTATTCTCAATGATAAAACCTTCTTTAGGGTTGATTACTGTGTGGAGACCACTACTGCGGTATTTTGAAATCGTAAGTCTGCCCCAAAGTTTTTAAGGTAGATGCTGCAAATTAGACTTAGGGAAAATGATCACGAGATGAAAATATTAAGCAGTCTATGTGTATATTTAATTCATCTACTTTGGATGTGTGCATGAGAATTCTCTTGTAATCGTATCGAAAGTTTTTTAATTGAAACTATATTTTTCGCATTAAACGTTAAGATTTCTTCACGTTGGAAAGATGTTAAGTGATTTTGCACCGACTAGATAGTCGAGAAAAACTACCGTAAATACCATCCTTGTTCAAAGTAGGAGTCGAACCTGTTGGCTAACCAACGATCGCGTGCTAACCAGAAGAATCTTGGTCAGGCTAAGTGGTAATTTCAACATTTTTTACCTTTGATTTTACCGTAGTTCAGTTTACCGCTGGGCCATGAGTTAACAACTGCATCGCCAAGTGTCCATCTAAAATAATAAGGAAGAATGGCCCACTGCTTGTGAGTTGAATCTTTTCCTTTGTAAGAACAGACCTTCGAGCAAAAGGAGTTCTTTTTTTATCACCAACCCTGAGGCACGTCCGGTTCAAGTCTGTCCTAACGAAGACCATAGGAAGATGCTCTTCTTCCGACAGTCCATTGAGAGCAACCCCTTTCTTACTTTTCGCGGATCGAAGATCGACTGTGCATGATCTCAGTGGTAGAAGTGTCCGTGAAGTTCGTGAAAACGGCCCGCGCGATCGAGGGAAATGGAGCAGAGAGAATTTCGATGGGTCTCCTTCCCAGGCCCCGGGAATCTGTGGTTAGTGGGCCGTCATTTCTAAAAAAAAACTGCTCCTTTCTGCGTTCTCTGTGGATGTTTGTCCTTGTCTCAGGGGGACTCGGAAAAAAATAAAAAAAATATGCACTACAGACGACTTTGTGTATCTAGATGTTATTTTAACTATTTCCTTAGCTACAAATGGAAAACAGTCTTCAAATTTGATTTTATCTGATTATTTGATTACTAGAAAAGATATTTTCAATACTTTTGAGTATCCTTTCACTAATTATCTTTCACATTGTAGAGGACGTCGCAAATTGGTACCTGCGCTTAATGAGGATATGTTATATTCTACCAAATAGGGAGATGCTCCAGGTTTATGCTCGTCTGATTTAAATTTTCCCGGAATCTCTCTGGACATAGGTATCAGGGCATTCTGAATTATGCTGAAAATACCCCTGATGCATTTCTAAAGGGCGCCGGTTTCTATTTTAGTCGAGTGGAGACCATGCTCTAAATTGAATATTCTGTTCTCAATAAAACGGCATGCATTACTTTGGCAATGTTTTCATATCAATTTTGGATGGAGAAAAGTAGTTTAAATTTTTGTTATGATTATTCCCAGACCCTTTTATTTACAAAGAGATTTAACAGTGAATTAACGCCGAAAAAGTTGAAAAAGGGACTTATCCGATAATATATCATACGTTATCATTTGATGTAATATTCTGCGTATTTTTTTAATTATTCAAAGAATCCAATTTATGATGTATAAATCAATGAAAAATTTGCACTCTACGGACTCGGATATCCATGAATTTTATGGGACAGCTTTGATTCACTAGTTTAAATCTTCAGAATTTTATGTTAGATCACCAGCAATTGAATCTGGTTGTCTGGCTAAGTTTCGTGGGTCATGTAAAAGCAAACAGTAAATTGACCGTTGATAAAGCTTGGACGTCTTCGTGTTCGCTAATTCTTTGGATGACTCTGGAAGAATGTACAGTTTCAAGGATTTGGCGTCATTGGTGGTTATGGCAGCTATTTGCGCCTTTTCTGTCGGATGCGACTTGTGGAATTATTGCTTTTGAGTCGGGTTAGAGAAGCGTCATGCGTGAATGCATTCGAGAAGAGTTTATATTACTCCCAATGTTTTCTCGTACGCGTTTAAGACGCATCTAGTTTATAACTTCAGTGTGTGGTAAGATCTTCCATTCGTGGCGTAGTCATTGTTTTTAGCATGAGGTCTCGTGTTTTAATATTTGTTTTACATGCTAAAAACCTCGTCTTGCTTGGATGTGCTTCCAACCCAATTCAAGGTAAAAAAAACATGACTTTTGTTGGAATGACCCACTAAAAATAATAATTAATTAACCCTTCGCTCTTCATCCACGTCTTCCCAAAACAATTGTTTACATTTTATGGTGGAATGTAGTAGTCTGGTGAAATACGAAGTCTGACTGAAAAGAATCAGATCTTCGGCAGGGGAAAAAAAGTTGCGTACCTGACAGGGTTGGGATCTTAATACCCTTCGAAGGAGACCCCTGGCACCTCCACACACTTGACCAACGACCCTTCCACTGGAAACACTTACGGAAGGTGTCTTTTTCAATGGTTTTCAGCTCTGCCGTCGCGTTCTGCATTATTTCATCTCTCCTCTAAAATGAGGAGCTTTCCGGGTCGTACTCATACACCAATGACTCCTCTCCAGTTGTGTTGAGAAACTGAGGAACAGTGTTGGTAGTGTCCAACAAGTCTTGCGCTGCGTCTAGACTGGGTTGTTTCTGTTCCTACGTCAGCAGCTTGGCTACAAATTCCAAAGCCACTTGTTGCACGTCCAATTTCTCCTGTGAAATCGCATGTGCGGAATCTTTGCTGATCCCAATCTTGTTTGCGAATTCTAATACTGTCAAATACGATTTTCCATTGTAAAATTTCGCACCTCCTTGACGACAACTGGACTGTGCGCTGTTTTCGTCCTCCCGGGACGAAAATCACTCTCCACAGATTTTGCGGCCAATTTTGAATCGGTTGAACCATTCCTTTATTCGGGTTTCCCAGATGGCATCATCGCCAAACACCTGCCTAATAATCGAATTGTTTCGGCTTGCGACTCATCAAGCATTGGGAAAATTTGATGCAGCATCTCTGCTCTGCGCGTTCTTTCATTTTGAGCAAACAGGAAATCCGTCAAACATGTGCAGTACCTCACACTATGGCTACCAAACAGCGACTGACGCACATATAGTGCGAAAATTCAGGCAAGCACTTGAAGGTGTCCACTGTGGAAATTGGTAGTGCCTTACCATCGTGACTTTGCGCATGGAATTTTAAGGTCGAATACTTTTTAGACAGGCTCCGTAATTTGATCCTAATGTGTAAAAAAGATTTGAAAAACCAATTATTTTTTGTCGATTATTCAAACATATCGTATTATAACAAATCATAAATAGCCGAAGAGCAAATCATGATCCTGGATGAAGCTGTGGGAATTTTATAAAAGATAAATAAATAATTGTTTTTATGTTGCTCGTTTAAAACTTAGATTATTTGTCCTCCATCTTGTCTGAGGCCAGTCACCATGTGTTGCATCCACGTTGATGACACTCTGATCCAGATGTGACCTTAAAGATTCAATTACGATGAGGCATCTCTGCTTTTTTTAAACTTTGTCGACGGTATTCTTGGAGCAGACATTTTCCCAGCTGCTAAGAAATTCATCACAGTTTCTTTGAAATTTCATAAATGATTCTGGAAAAATTCTTCTCAAAAATGGGAAAAAATGGGCGCTTTCTCCCTTAAGCCAAATCTGCTTCTGTGAAATATAACAATCTTTACACACTATACAATATAACAATAAAATTTATTGACTCATGATGAAGTTGTGGCAGGTACTGATCTTTGTTTTCTGTACTTCTATTTGGGTCGTTTTATAACTGAAGTGCGCACTTTGAAAGGAATGACTCCTGGAATGATATTAATGCCAAATTAATGGTGTTGTGCTGTAAAAGATTTACAATTTAAGGAATTAATCGAGATTATTACTTTTTTTGGATTTATTTAAAATATTATCGGTGGGAAAGAAGAAGGTACAAATCGATTCACATAGGAATATCTTCGTTCTAAATGTAAAATTGACAGACCGATATAAGATCATTTTTCCGTCTCTCAAGTCTTGATCACAACAGTGGAAAAAATCACGTAGTAAAGTTCGAACTGGGAGGGAAATTTTACGCATCGCAAATCACCCTGATGGCATTTGATCTAACACCCTCTGCCTTTTGTGGTGGATTACAGGGAAAGATGTATCTAGGCATATATCAGACCACCCATATAATGTAATGTACGATGTTTTTTCAAACATAATAATTGACGTGGGAATTCCTAAATTACCTCCATTATATTATTTTGGTATTATTTAATATTTATAAATTTTCCCCTACTTTCCATAACATGAAGTATTAATAATTTGCGTGTATTGTTGCACCAAGTTTCCCCCAACTGGTTTAAGTAGAAAATTCAATATTATTTTTCAAGGCATGTTGCCAGCTATCAGAATGTACGTTGTACTATGTGCGTGTTTCACGTTGTCTCGCCGGAAGAGAGATGTTTGACGTGAAGGTACCACGACCAGCGTTCTGAAATGTTCACACATACGGTTATCCGTATGCTCGAGTGCATGTACGTGGCCTAATTACCGCAAAAATGATTCATCCGCATCCACACGCATGTCTCCGTATCCTCGATTCCCACCGGACATTCTTTGAATAGGACAGAAAAGCTTGTGTAGGAGTACGAGCATCTTGAGATTCCTTGTCTGAAGGATCTCATCATCTAGCCACGTGCGCAAGGCCGAGGACATTTGATACAGGAATTCTTTTAAAGTTTCTTTTTCATCACATGGCTTGTAAGGTTAGAACAGCCACAACAGCTGTTGAGTCCGCGATTGGGTCTTATCTCCTCCCCGAGCGAAACAAATCGGAGCGGATGGGGCCATTTAAGAAAAACAACACGGGACTAAGTGCGCGCGCTAGTGTGCTGGATGCAGCATCCTCCCAATGCACGTCCCAAGTTGGGCGCTCAACCTTGATTGGGCCCTCCCAGAATGTTCCGCTTTTGATTAAAAAAGCTCATCTTCGCTTCAACTCCCACAAGAGGCATGCGGATGATATTGTGACAGTACCTAAGCACCGTACTATGTAGATTTTCCGTCTCAATTGCATATATTGCTTTACCCACCAAATGCTTCTGTATTTTATTTTTATTGCAATATGGCTTCCTCCATTTGCCGGGAGTTGATAATAATAATCATTAATTCAACTTTATAAATGTTAATTTGAAATTACAATTCTTAAATCGAAAAAAGCAGACTATTGATATCCCATTAGAAGAAACAACCCCTTTGGGGTGACCATCTATTACATGGTGGTTTGGCTGGTAATGTTACTCATTACAATGTATACATAATTTCGTGAGTCAATATCGTTTACATTTGCTATGTGCGTTCATTTTACGAAGACAGTAAAATGTTCATATAATTTATGATGATGTGGTAGGTAGTCAAACAGGATTTTTTAAATGTATATGTTATTGCTAAGAAATACAATATATGACATTACTTTCGCCTGAAAAATCCTGGAAAGCTTGCTCGGCGCGTGTTATTCATTCGTCTGAGGCATGTGTTCCAGCTTCTTACGGCGGGTTAAATTATAAAAATATCGAGCAGGTCTTGCATTATTCGCCATATCTTGTCATCTGCGGCGTGATTTCACGACTCGGAGCGAATTTGTTTGAATCATTCCCTCGTGTCATCTGATCGTGATTCCACGATATCGAAGGGCGTGGATGCTTTCACGCTGCTGATGTTCAGCACTTGCCGGAAAAGCGTCCAGCTTCACTGAATTGTTTTCTAATGATTTCATTTCACAATTCAGATGCATTGCTGATCCTTCTATTGTGATTTATAGTTCGTCAATCTGATTGTGAACAGAAGAATGCCATGCTAACCCTTAGCTCATTCTTCTATTCCTTGTCGCTCCGCACAATGTACATTATTATTACTGAAAGCTTTCTGAGCACAATTGTCTTTACAGTTGGTGTTACTTATGAAAATTCCCTGAAAATGATGTGTTCACCAAAGGGATTCCTTATTTTTTGGCGCAAGGAAAGTTTTAAAATATAATAGAACCCGAGAACTAGATATGACCAGAATAGGGACTAAGGTTTCAGTAAATTATTACTGTAACTTACCAAGAAAAATTTTAATTTGTCCTATCGAGAGGAATTCGTGATGAAGTTAAAGATCTTCTACGTCGAATTCATTTGTCGGAGGAACATGTTAGATGATTATGGACTGGGCGTTTGAAAGTCGTCGGGACATTATATCCGTTTAATTGTAACAAAATCTCATGCTGAGTGGTTAAAAAATCTGATGAATGCCTTTCGTAGTTGATAATTAAGATTAAATTATGTCAAAGTACTTATTTTTGCCAAAATACAAAACGACTCGCAATTCCCGGTATTGGTCGAGGGAAACGATTCATAAATATTCTGGCTGGTGGCATTATAAAATTAATGCGAGAAACGTATATTTGATCTAGTTACGCTATATTGGTATGAAATTGATTTAATCTAATCAATGGGAAAAGCTATATTTATTTCGTATTCCCAACTTTCTTCTGTTCGTTTGTATTTAACCTAGAGTTCAATGCTTTTACCTGTATCAGGCGAATTATTTTTTCACTGTGGATTTTTCGCATATGTAAATGCAACAGCG
>LYUA01000022.1:457371-470411 GCA_002093875.1 Calopteryx splendens
TTTTCTTTTCGTTCCCTTTTCCCGTCTCGCCACATTACAGCTCCCGCTCCTCAAACCTTCCCCCCACGCGCCCCCCGCACCCTCCTCCCCCGTCCCACATCCCGTCTCCGAAACAAGCTGTACATGGGTTTTCTAAACACGTTATTTCCTCTTTCTCTCCTTTGAGGGCGAGTTTTCATCCGCGCCGACCCTACGGGAGATCGCAATATGCCATCCCTCCTCCATCACTCGCCTTCTTCGGCGGTTTTACGTCCCGCCCTCCCCCCCCTCGCACCCCCTCCCCCTCCACCATGTAAGGGGGGGGGGTTACATGAAGATACCTAATTGGACGAGTGACCAGAGGCGTGCTGCCGCCGGGAAATGGGGGGGGGAGGTGGAAGGGAGGAGAATGAATGAAAGGCCTCCTGAATCGGTGGCCTACTTATATAAATAAGTTGCAGTAGTACGTATTCCTCCTGTCTTTCTTTTTTTCCATTTCCATTTCTTTATTTCTTTTTTCCATTTGCGATCGGAGAGATTTTTTTTGCCCAATGTCGGCGGACCCGCTTTTGCGATTTTCACCCGCCCCAGAGTCGTGGTCGTCTTGTTTTCTGACCTTCAATGTGCTAGCGTGTCGTTCCGCCGGGGTTATTTTTATAGAAGGAACTTTCATTGGGCGTCTTAGACCGTGGGCGGCTGTAAACAAACTCTCACTGCCTTTAAAAGGGAATGGGTCTCACTATCTTCAGCTCTGTTTACTTTTCTTTGGAAATGCACTGCTGACGCGTAGTTTTATGCGTTGGGCAAGTCGGTTCTGACTGTCGGGAGGTAACTATAATTACAACGTGTCGCCTACCATGCGTGTAAGAGCCTCGGAAAGCTAACCTTCGGCTTGATCTTGAGTGAGATTTTGTTGAATTTCTTCTTTCCCTTGCTGACGTGATGCCTATGGATTTGGAACCTCTACCTCCATCCACATTTCACTAACGTGAAAAGATTTTCCTTCCCATCTTCGTGGCACCCCCAGTGACATCTGACCTATGCAGTGCGATAGTCGGGCGTGTAATTCTCAGGTATAGTGCCGCTTTGCGGGCAAGGCGAGTTGGCTGGCTAGCAATGCTCTACAGCGAAATTTAAAGGACAGCACTCTGATGATGCAACCCAATGCTACGGTTTTATAACGGAACCGAGGTCGGACTACCCGTTCCGTTAATGTATTGAATCGCTCGGTAGGAACAATTATGTTCAATGTCTCAGTGGTAAATGTTTAGGGGGGTTAAGAAGGGCATACTGGCAATAACGACGGCAAAGTCTTCAATTTGTGAGCATCGTGAAAAACTTAGTGAACTTAAAGAGAAGCGTATTTTTGACTGTATGGGTACATTAAAATTACACTTATAGATCTAAATAAACCACGATTAATATTCTGGCATTAGTTAATACCCTTATCGAAGAGAAGATTAGTGATTTTCCACTATTAATCCATAACGGTTCCTATTCCTAAGCATTTGCTGGACCAGTTTTCAATGATTTGTGGAAAATTATCATCGTCTTCCTTCATCCTCGCTAGTATTTCCCCCCCGGTATACCATTGCATGAGGAGGAGGAATTTGTTATCGTGTGACTGCATTTTTTTGCCGTTATCTTGATGATTTTAGCGCGTAAAACATTAAGAAAAATAGCCATTCTCATTCAAGTATAATAGTGGGTGCGATCACTTTTTACGATCATCAATGAGATTTCAAAAGTATCCTGCAAAAGTCATTGCCCTCATCGTCTTATGTATTTTTTGTGGAATGTAGAGCATGTTATATTCAGGGTGTGTCTTAAATATTTTAATTTTACATTTTAATGTAAATTAATGGACTTTAATAAAATAAAATTGTAATAAAAAATGAATATTTTTCTTAGAAGTCAAAAGTGACGTGGTATAAAAGTGTCCTCATCCTCACATTCTACGGAAGAAAAACTTGAATAACAGGTGTTTTGCGTAAATATTGATTAAATTCGATAGCTATAGAACACATGAGGGGTGTTTGTAGTAAAAATAAGAGAGATAGGGTGAAGAATGATAGGGTAATGAAAGAATTTGGATTAGGTGACCAGTGATAGACATGTGAGAAAGAAGTGTTCTGATTGTGATTCGCTGGTTCGGTTCCTTTAAGAGAATGCATAGAAGTCGAATCATCAGACATGAGTAGAGTAAATTGGTTTGAGAAGAGGGTTTTAACGAGAAATTAATGGATGAATGTAGTTGAGGAGACTCGCAAGACAAGAAGTATTCCAAATTTCAGAAACTGAAGGGCATGCATGAAGTAATCCATTAATATGACAGAGGCAAAAGGCGTAGGCATGCGAAGACAGGGTAGAATAGAGGAGATTAACGAAAGGGAGTTATTACCCTGAAATAACGTAAAATGAAGATTTATTTACTTTGCCTGCCCCGAAAGAGAACGGCGTGAAGGATTTTTACGCATATATTTTCATTTAACTTCATTCCGTCGAATAAAGCACACACAACCCGAATTCGGACTCCTCTGAGTTCCGTAATGGATTTTGAAATGATGTAGGTACTCTTTTTATTGTTTAGTGCGTGTTTACTTTAAATTCCTTACCTTAGTCTTACTGAATATCATGTTCATGAGACACAGGACAGCTCCAGAAGAAACTAATTGCGTTCGCTGAGTAAACATATAACGCACTTGTTCACAGAGGCGATAATGCTAAATTTTATGAGGGTTTAGTGAATGGATGCACCCTTACCCACATCATAATTTTAGATCTCAAGACTTTCTCGCTGCCGCTTGGAGAAGTCGGGAAACTATCAGCCTTCGTTCTTGACCTTAGGTGGCTGCTGAGATCCTCGCTGAAATGAATTTGGCTTTCCAGAATGGGATATGTGGGATTTTAGGCCGCAGTAGTGGGAATTATATGTATACTTAGGGTGGAATATGAGTTAATCTCCGTTGAATTTCGAATTCTCTCGGGAGTGTGTGACCAACCATCATCACTTTTACTCGCTGCAGTCGAAAGCGAGATGGAATTCACGGTTTACTTTCTTCAGCGTCCTGTAACGTTTGCCAGGTGTGGAAAAAGTGCGTTGGAGGTAAATATGGGAAAGAGAGAAGATCACAATTCATCCATTAATTGCGTTCGTGGCATCCCGGGGAATCTTCTCAGCTTTCTCCATTTTATTAGGAGGGAAAACTCGTACTTACCGCAGTCGCTTAGAGACTCTATCTAATTCTCATCATGGTATTATTCTATTAGGAATTGTTGTTTTTCGCCATTCTGTTCCTTTATCCGTGCCTCCTGGGCACTACTCTTCTGAATGCAGCAGTTATCTCCAGGTCTCGGTCATTTTAACGCGGGTCTATTTATATTTCAATGCATAAATGTGGCGCTTTTCTATGCGGCGAACATAATAGTTGATGTAGTTCGTTATGAGGCGCATTTAGCGAGAGTAATATTCCAGCGCTTCAGCTTACGTTGTTTCTTGATGCAGGATACACAATACTTAAATGCACAATTACTTTTTATTACTTTTTGTGTCCTATAATATATTTTTTATTAAACTCCCACTGCATCATATGGTGACAGGGGTATAGTACTCCATGTTTTTTTAGATCAACGTCTACCCTTTTAGCTCGGTGATGTATTCATTTAGTATTTGTATATTATTTTACATTAGAGTGATATTACGTATGAATATCCCTGATTACTATTCTGTACGATATTAGAATATTTCATCTACACATAACCCTCCAAGCTGCCACGGGGGTGTGTGGCAGGGGGTGTTAGGTCAGCAGAATTAACTCCATTGAGCATTAATGCCATTCCAAATCATTTTAATTTCGGAAAGTAGGAATTTTCGTGTAGTATCCTACTATTGTGGCCAGGAATTGTGCGAGGGATAAAGGATTCCTTATATCGATCTTTTCGGCAGTCAGTCTTCCTCAATTTCTCGATGTGGTTTCGTTCTGTGGAATGTGCATCAGAGCTAAAATTATTCTTCCTGCTTCAATGCTGAGATTACTATTTATCTAATGGTTAGCAATATTCGTACTTTCAGTGGTGTGCCTTTATCTATCTTCCTGGCGAATTGTTTGGGTGCAGCACGTCTTCCTTAGGGTGGACGCTTTGCTTTTCGTTGGCCACAAATTAACGTTAACACCGGATTTCCTCCCTTATCTAATGTTTTTTCCTATGAGTTAAATGGCCTTAGACGTTGAATCCTTATCTTAATAACAAGTTACTTGGTAAAAGCAATTATAATAGTGTTTAAATTGAAATTTCGTTGCTCATAGTCACTTGGTGTGAATGTAAGATAGGTAGTTAATTATCGATTATTAAGCTTTAAGAATTAGGTCATATTATCTTTGATGCTGATATATTCTAATTATTGTTTAATTTATGCTCAATTAATTTAATTAGAAAATCACGCAATGCTAAATAAATTTAGTAAAAAATAGTTCCTTATTCTCCACCATAACTCCATATCAGGAGACCAATTCTGTATAACAAGCCATTTCCGGCACTACGTGGTGGGATTTTTCCATCGTAAAAAACGGAGACACTGCAGTGTTTTTTGTTCTACGTTCCTCAAGAATAATTCAAATTTGTTTGGAATCCAAGTTCATCCTTAAACGTTACAAATAAGTTTACCTTAACAGGACATTTTCACTTTCGAGTTAGGCTAGTTTTTTAACGCGAAATGAGATGTAATGGTCGCAAAAATGAGGTGAGTAGTCCAGCCGTGAATTGGCGGATTCACCTCCATAGGGCAAAAATTGTTTTCATGCCGTGGAAACATGACCCTGATCACGATTCTGGTCGAAGGCGCTTTCCTTCCGTGGCTCGTGATGATTGCTTTAACTTCGACTCCCTCGGCTGGTGAAATTTCGCCGCGTTTGATACGCGACATCGTAGATCTCCAGTCGAGCCACAGCCACCGGTCCTTCTCTCTGGGAGACGGATTTTTGGGTGGTATTAGTCAAAATTGAGCGGCGACCTGAAATTATACCCTCCAGGCCGTTAAGGCCATTAAATTGAAATATAATATCGTGTACCGCACTCGGGAAACAGGACGCGCGAGCGCGGAAACAGAAAGCAATTTAATGAACCATGCCTCAACGTTAGAACCGACTGGAGAGAGGTCATTCCATCTCGCCTCGAGGGTTTATCAGGTCTCGTGCCGTAGTCCAAAGCTAAGCCAGTTGAATCTTGTGTGCGTAATTGTTTTGAAACATATATTTTCCTTAAGAGTATTCGCCACCGTTACGGGTTAAATGGAATGAGATCAAACATGATTGATCTTCACTAGTATTATATTTGATACCTCCTCGCCTGGTTTAGGTTATAACTAATAAAATTAAATAATACTAGCAAGAAGCGAAAAAAGTACGTTCTTTTCCTAAAAAAGAACGTTCTTTTGATTTTCTTTCGAATTATTCATTACGATCCGGTAGTATAACAGAATTATTTTTCTCATCTTTCATTTTAACTTTATTAACTGTCTTAACCCTTTCTTCGCGTCTCTTTTTCTGTTCGCTGTGTGCAAATGCTGATGAATTACGTTAACTTAATGCTAAAATTAAACTATTGCGGAACCTTATTTGTTCTACCCCGTGTTTGCAATGAAAATATTACATAAGTTCTATTTTCAAAGGAACTTAATTTGTAGCTTGAAATTGTAGCTGAAATGTTGAATGTCCATATCCACAGACAGTGGCGCAAGTGAATCCGTGTGATCATTGACTTGTTTGGAAGAGAGTGCATAAGCAGATGGACACGGAGTGTTCTCAAAGTTTGGGCTTTTTGGTGAATGAATTGTATTTTTAACGGACCATAATTTATTTTTAGGAATTTTAAGACTGGAGTGGAGACGATAATCAAATTATATTCGTGAATGCGATTTAATAGAGAGATTATAATGACTTATTTATTTTATTTACTAATTTACATTGAAATTGGGGCTATTCCGCCCTCCCTTACTGTTTTTCCTCAATTAATTGTCGTACGCTAACAGGAAGGGACACAGTATATATGACATAAATTATACCGCGGTCTGTTGATATTTTCAACATTTTGCATATTTAAATTTAAAATTATACATTCAGGTACAGGAGTGTAACAGTATTAAAAATGTGTCATGAATGCATGTAAAATTAGAAGATCGAATTCAGTATTTTTATGTTATTCGGTTGTTCTAATCACATTTAAGGTTACCTAAACCCTATTAAGTAATTACCTAATACCTTTTTTGACATAGTAAGTCGAAATAAACCGGGATTGTTTATCCATGATGAGTTAGAAATGGAACGTAAATTGATTGGATGGCAGGGGATCGATACCACATTGAGCCAACTCCCTTGAGAAATCAAAGAGGAATATAAATGGAGTGAAGAGCTTTAGAAAGAAACTTTCTCGGCGCCATCTAATTTCACCATGCATCCTGGTATTACTTATCGTGAATAGTTCGTTGTCAGTGTGATTCGATCGATATTTTTTTCTTGTAATGAAATTTTCAAATATATCCTTATTTTACCATGAGCGTATTAGTTTTCTCTCAATTCCTTTTTTCCAGAAAACATTCATTCCAGAGTGGAAAATACAGAGAAAAGCACCTGGGTTTCTTACCAACGTCCGCGAAAGAATACGAAACGCCACACAATGACCACATAACCTCGGATAAGAGGATTAGAAATGTAAAAGGTTTCTTAATTTTTTTGAGAGTTGTACGGAATTAATAGAGCCATCGTGCCAAAAAAAAGAAGGTGGCCGATTTAGGAAAAAAAAAGCTGCAATCTGCTTGCCGTGCAAGACGATTGGTAAAAGACCGGAAGGTTACAGTCTGTAAGTCAAAGTAAGAATGTGTACCACGTGCCTCTCATTAACTGATAAAAACTAAGGTTTAATAAACTTATTGAGACTTCCTGTATGTCTTATGTTATGATTATAAGCGTTTCAGCATTATCTGTCTCAAGTTTCCGTCGAAAATATCCATCGTAGAATTATTGAATAGATCCAAAATATGACACATTACGACAGTGAGTTTTATTCCTTTGAAAAAAAAAATTACCACAGCGATGATCATAAACCTATTAGTCAAACTTCTGAACTTCATTATTAGATAGTGTATTTTGTAATGAAGTTGAATTACTCCATGTATTATTCCCATTAGTCAATTGATACCTCTCCACATTATTTTATTGCCTCTCTTAATCCACTCTTGTGATTCCGTGAAGTTTCTTTTGGAATATCAATATTAGCCAATGAAATTTTAATTCGTGTAGATTTTTTAATGCCTCAAAATTGCGATGGATTTCAAAGTCAAAATCACTCCGCTAGTGTTGAAATCATATCCAGCTATTCATTTAATAAATTTACTGTTCAAAGCTTGCGTTACAAATGAAGTGTACAATTAATGCATCATGTGATACTAATTTAATATAGGTAAAATCATGCAAATCTGGCAAAGCTGTGCTTATGAATCACCGGTGCCCAAATATAGCCATATCGTGCACTTCATTTCTGGGGGACCCTCTTAAACGATCGATCCTCCGATGGTGACCCTTGGCCAAATGCTCAGCGCTCTGCTTCATTTTCACGGAGCCATTTCCTTGTTTCATCTGTAGAGCTGCACCGCGAGCCACCTCGCCTCGTCGAGGAACGAAAGAGGTCGTCACTGACCGCAGGAAGTGCTGTGAACTCTTTCTTCTTACGCAAGTCGATAAATACTCGATACAAACGTTTCAACTCTCGTTGCTTATCGGATCGGAAAACAAAACCATTTCACGCGCGAGGTCTCCTTCGCAGGGGAAGGTTCGGTTGGCTCGCTCCGCGAGACGCTGAGCCTCGCAAGAGCTCGCACGCAGACAATGACTCAATGAACCTCGAGAATTCCGTTGCCACATTATTTCCGAGAGAGGGAATGAGGGAGTGGGGAGGAGGAACTTAGTTCTCCTTCTTTCCTTCTCTATCCCTGCGTCCGTCGGGTTGTATATTATATTTTTTTAGTACCGCGTCATGCGCCATTACTTGCCTGTATTTCACTTCCTCCTGCCCTGGAGTCATTCGGGGTGGGGGGAGCGGAATTGTGCGTAGCCATAGCGGAGTCGATATTAAGTGCCCCGGCGATGTCTGCCTTCGCGGAGGTTGAGGAAACCTCTTAAGCGATTGGTATGAAACTGGGCGCACCGCTTACCGTAAGGAACGGTAGCCAATGTGGCACGAGATTGTGGAAATGTTTACGGTCTGCTCATTCCTTCCCGCTTTCCACCCCTTTCTCATTCTTTAGTTCCACGTTTCTCTGGAAAAGGACCGCTGTAGTCATCACATAAGCGGAGATTTCATTTAGAACTCAATTGACTGGCGCATTTAGTGTGGTTTAGACGGCGGAGAAGGAAGGCATAGGCCACCATCGTCTGTCCTATGATTGGTTTGACGCACCTCTCCGCTCAATTATGCTTTCGGCTAGCCACTTCAGATTTTCATGTTTATTCGTTTTCTCACGTGCTATTATTAATTTAATGTGTCTCGTCCTAGGCCTTTCTTTGTGTTTCTCTCTTGAAACAAAACAACTAAGGAAGTTCCTCCTAAAACCGTCTTTATGCTGCCGTCTTTTATCAAAATTGTGGTCGATTAGATCATTCTTTCCGCAGTTTTCATGAGATTTCTTGTCCGTCACGTCGAACAAGGGGCGTGGTTGTGTAGTGGGTAGTAGTATTTTGGGTTCCTAACCGGAGGGTCCGGGTTCGATTCCGGGTTACGCCCCTGGGCACCCTCAACTTCACCCAAGCTGTGTGATTTTTCTGGTACCACGTCTTCCTAGGAAACCGCAGGGGGCACGGAAAGGAACTCCCCCCCTGCCCTGATGCGTAAATTGAACACGCCTTTGAGCTTAATATTAGCTGAGCTCTACCCTCATCCATCAAATTTACTTTCGGGTTGATTACTGTGGCTTTTATCGTAGAAATTTTCCGTTAGCTATCCAATGTGTCCATTTTCTCTTAATCGTTTTCATATTATGCCTTTTTTCGATTGCTTTAAACCTTATATTCTATATTGTCCATGCATAACAGAGCCATGAGAAAGCATAATCATGATAAACATTTTAATCAAGTTTTTCTTTCTTTCAGGCTTCCAAGCTTCGTGGGCAAATCACTACATGCTGATTTTTATCTTCGTGGATATATGCTCCCGTAAGTTACATTTGAGGTAGTTATAATGGCATTCGATTTGCGGCTGGGTGCAATGTACGGAGGAGCGAAACACCCTCTTATGCGTAACTAATTTGTAAATGTGCTGTTCAATGTGGATATCCCAAGTAGGTCAGTAGGCTTGAAAGTTTTTGCTCTAACATAAATTAGACATAAATGTGAAAGGGCAAACAGCAGGAGAAAATCATAAATGTGTTCTGTCAGATGCCTGAAAATGAATATTTGGAGGTAAATATGTTAATATTGAAAACATGTCGCGTGTTGTGCTATCAAGTTCAAAGACCCGCTTCCTGCGAATCTAATTTGGCTTAGGCGTAAGAATCAGAGTTGGAGCACTCTTTTTAGCAATTTATTTCCCTTCTGTACCAAAGAATTGTAACTTATCGCAGAATCTTTATCACATTAAAACATTTCCTTCGTCGTGTTTTTAACGTATGAAAGATATTGTTAGCCCATTTAATGAAGGATGAAAGTTTGTTTGTTTCGTGAATTTTCTGCCTTTAAAATTACTCGACTAATGAATACAATAAGCTAAATAAATTGGTTTTCATGAGGTATTTTTTATGGGAAATATCGAAATAAATGCCTGCTACCATTGTTAATTCTTAATAGGGACAGTGGTAATTTTTCTAATTCTAGCAGTTAACTTCCCGCAAACGTGGTGAAAGGTTAATCGGGCGAACCCTCTAGGTCGAACATAATCAACATCGATGTCTCGTCTGTTTTGCGAAAAGCAGCAGTAGAGGTAGCACTCTTCATCCGGGTTGATCCTGGTTAATTTGTGTCCGGTGCCATAAACCTTTTGAACACCTCGGTACGCTTACTTCGGCACCTTTGCCTACGACCCCTCCGAAAGTTGTAGCCATCTTTCGCACACTTCTCAGTTTGGGCCAGTATTTTTACAATGTGTATGCGAAGTGATTGGTATTGTCCCAGTTTCTCGTCACCTGTTCTTACGTCAGCAGTCTCGTTCGCCACTCGAATCGTCACTGCCTCAAGAAAAGAGGGAAATTGCGAGAATGAAAATCACAAGGATTGCGCACTGGTATCTGGTGGTCGAAGGCATGTCACGTTGTATCCTCTGACACCGTTGCATAGAAACCAGGGTGTGGCCTAGTGAAGCGAACAATAAATTGAATTCGTTGAGTTAACCTGGTCGGAGATGACACGCACTCCCGCTAACACTCAATCTATCATTTTTCTCGAATTTATTCTGCAATAATTTTTTTCGGTGTAAATGATTAAAACGGGGATTTTATAACATTTAACAATATTTAATAAAAAGCGAATGGTACTCTTCCTCCGTTTCTTTAAGGTTCATCTGGCAGTTAGATGTATCCCTGATTATGTACCCAGTTCATTCGCCAGCTTCAAATTGTACGTTGTGAATTCAAGGTTGCAAATTACGTGCCGATCGGATAAGGTGGCTTTTGTTTTGCGCAAAGTTCTCATTGAAGATGATGAGGTACAATCTAAGTCCTTAGAATATAGCTATGATGAAAATTGCTTCGCTTCTCGCGTAGAAAAAACTCCGAGGGTTTTGGTATTTTATATCTTGAAAGAACTTTTCCATCATTCATTGATTTCCATTTATTGCTTTTCCCGAAACCTATGCTCAACCACATATTTTATTTGCTTGTAATTTGTAACATTCCAATTGACAAGTGTTGACTAAATTTACCAGGATGAAGTTTATAAATAAGTGGAAACATCCAGGTATAAAATCAATTGGCCTATTTCCATGCAGTATTTTTGCTTCTCGTTTTCGACTTCTACTCTTTGTATTTCATCTGCCTGTCATGTATATTTCATCTTTAGGTGGATAAAGAGACTGAAGTACATCGCCCCGAAAATGATCGTATTTATCAATGATCTTATTTAACAATTGTTCTCTCCCATTATCTCTTTTTCCCATCTCGTCTCATTCGCCTCTTTCATTCCTCTGTGGCAGTTCTTCAGATGAGTTCTTACGTTCTCGACTCCAGTGTCTCTCTTCTTTTTAATGTTATCAGTCCCTTGGAGTGATTAAATGCTTGAATAAGAAAGTAATCATGAGCGTACCATAACTTTTAAGAACACACAAGCGATCCAAGGAGTCTCGCCAGCAGTCGTGACTATGCACATTTCATCCGTACATTTTAAAGGCTGTTAAAAACGTCATTGTGACTCGGTGGAAAATTTTCCCCAGACTGCTACGAAGAATGAAGAAAATACTAAAACGTAGACTAATGAAGAATTTTAAAATTTTCCTTGATACAGACTGATAAACGATATTGAGGAATCGTTAGAGTTATATAAACAATCATTGCAGTGAAAGACCGAAATCCTCCGATGTCAACAATCATTAATGTCCTAGATAAAACTTGAAAAAAATATTCAAATGTGCTACAAAATACAAACTCATCATTTTGAAGACGAACTATGAACTATTTAGAATTTAGAACGAACTATTTAGAAACTTGGGGATAAGATAGAAGGTCATATCTTGAGCAAAGTGCTTCATATACTTACTCAAAAATACACCTTTACCGGGAGGGAAATTAAGAAATGTATGACAATGAGTTCAACAGTCTCGGTAAGAATGCATTATTTACTTTAAATTTCGAAAAAAAGAAAACAAAGTGTCCCAGTAGCACTAATAATAATAATATTTGTTGTTGATTTAAACTTGGAATTACCGAAACGTTGGGTTAAGCTGAAATGCAAGATAGGAAAGGAAGGTGAGTCAAAGATTTGCGGAAATGATGTAAGCAGTTTCAAGCAGGACTGAAATTGAAAAAGATAAGACAAACATTCTTGTAAGGCTCGAGTGACGGAAGCACACGATACGAAGTGACGACCGCGCGTATCAGACTGCGTTCATAATCTTTTCTCTCTTTTAGTCATCCCATTCCATTCTTTTGACTCCTCTTCTCATTTACTCTGAATAAACGATATTTTGTTGGTTTTCTTCACGAATCGGCACGCGCATAAACAATTCTCATTGTGGGAATTCATTCACGTATTATTCTACTCACCATACCATCTATTATTCATATGATTTTTTCTCTTCTTATTTCGTCAACAGATTTGCCATTTCACTGTACTATGTATTTTTGATCGTTAGGATTGCCGAAGTCCTTGAAGGATTATCCCAGCTGAAAAGTATATTATTTGATCGAAGAACTTATTCATACGAAGCTTATTCATTAAACTATGATGCTTCGCGTTTAGAAGCGTTAGATTTCAATAATTCGACGAGGGTAATTTTTGCTCGGGGCAAATTTATGCGATGACCAGAGAGCGCCTGAGACGCGTTTGGATTAGGATCGAAAATTAATAATTATCTCATGATATACGTCCTTTTTTCAATAAGTTAAAATTTTTGAGATTTTCGGTCCAATTCTGCAAGGCATAAAAGGCGTGAAATTAGCTTAACTTTTTACATCTGCGTATACATACCTAATTAAAATGCCGCCATGGGGGGCGGGCGGCAGAGGGTGTGGAATTTATGAGAGTACCGCAAGGATCTTTCTGATAGACCTATAATGTTGCATTCCTACGTCCTCTTCGTTGCTCCTCCTCCATCATGAAGTCCCTTCAACTGAAATCAAACAGAATTCACTAGCTAGTCGTTTTGAGCACAAATATTAAGTTTATTTAATATTATAAGCCTGCTCCATCCATCCGAAACCATAGAAAATTTTACTATCATCTTGAATTTAAATTTTGTGGTCGGATTGATGGCAATGAGTAATTATCTTTTAATTTATTATTGAAATATCGACTGCAAATAAGTGTCTTTGTTTCAGGTCTTCCCTCCTCTATTCGTGGAGACCCAAGAAGAATTCCCCCCCCCCA
>LYUA01000022.1:471108-481482 GCA_002093875.1 Calopteryx splendens
CCCCCCCCGCCAACTCTCTCCCCCCTCCCCGCGAACCTCTCCCGCGGAATTCGCGGGAATATTGCCAGGAGGAAAAATAATAATGCGATGCGAGACGGGCAAGAGGTCGCTCTTGCCTCGGATGCACATCGTGACGACGCCGACGTGACGCGTCCCCTCTCCCGAGTAGTTCTTTGAGAATCTTAAATGTTGTTGTTGTGGTACCACGATATATAATCGATTGTGCTTCTAGATGTCGACTTCGATATGTCGAAACACTTTTTACGTTTCGATGGTCGTCGAGGATGCCATGAAGCGACGATTACACGCAGGAGTTGGGTCGTATACGAGACCACTTGGAAGGTTGACTTTTACGTGCCCACACCTATACGAGTACACTGTCGATTATGGCCAAGCTCGATAATTTCATGGAGAACCGCCATCCGAGTGAACTCGATTATTTCGATTTAGTCTTTTGGATCGAACTTGAAAGCAGATAAATTTTGACTTTTTTGGCCGTATCTTCTCTATCAAAATGTTAAGAAAATGGTTTAGGTTGTGACAGAGCCCTTAAATTATGTATGTAATTATTATATATTCGTATAGGTAACTGATTTTTTGTATGCTCCGTGTTTTATAAGGAAGGATGATGAACTTTCATTGATATTCCTCTTAAAAAAGTTTAAACGCTCACTCTTAAATAATGTATATAAATATCTATTCGTCTCGCTAATTTTGTGAATTAGTAACCTTAATTACTAATCCCAGTTTCAGTGTTACATTACCGAAATGTCAATCTAATTATGCTCTTAAAAGGACCAATCTATGAATTACACTCAAATCTTGTTTCTCAAGTGCTCATTGCTTGAACATGAGGATAGTTGGACTGCACTTCATGTGTAGCCATGATTCGTCCTCCTAGTAGAGTCCATCTGGTATTCAGTTCGATATAAATCGAATTGCTTACGAGCCAACTCCTGTGTGTAATCGCCGCTTAATTCGTCTGTGTGTGTTGTCGATTATGCCTTGTGTTACTGATATCGAAGATTTCGAACAAAGACCTCGGAGCTAGCGGGTCATTGACACCAAATATTGGTGTACGTCAAGTCATGGTCGACACATATCCAATATCTTTGTCCCAATGTTTCTAGTCCATTTTTACTCAATTTTGCCGAAAGAAAGTTAGAAAACTAATTAATTTTCGAAGTATTCGCTCTTTCCGACGCCTAAAAAATTAATGCATACTTTCAAGACTCAAATCATTTTTTAAAAATTCGCAGTGGAAGGGAAGATTTTTAGGAACCCAATAATGTAACGGCCAAACTTGGCCAATAAGTCAATCTTTCTTCTGGACTTTTGCTCAACTGTCTCTGTGAGGTTCAGATATGCATAACATCGATGTGTCGGGATGCCGCACAGACCTGATCCTGGAGTAGTTCATACCGTAAGGGATGACGGGAAGGATGAAAGTTAATTGTTTTCATTCGCAATGGAATCGGTATGTTAGTTTTGTTTTTTTGCACATGGTAATATTAGCGTCGGGAAAGCCCCAAGTCGTGCATTTCCCGAGACGGCGGGTTCACGATCGCGATCCGTCAAGATCAGGTTGCAATGGCAACCGCATTCTCATCCGAGGATTGAGAGCTCTCTGCCCGCATCGCATTTATTTCTTTTCTTTTCTCCAATTAACCGCTTGACTAGCAGTCGTCGGCGAATGGTGACGGATGGCTTGACCCAGTTATCGTGTAGCATTAGGTACAGTAAGAGTGCAAAAGGGCGATTTTAATATATCTTATTTATTTTTCTCTCCTCGTTGATTAATGAGCTGGGCATTAGTATCTTGACGTTTTAAGAAATGAAACCGATGTTTTAAAAGTGAATCAGACGATTTTTCGTTGAACTTGGTAATTATCACGGCTCTAAATGATAATTACAATTACACACACCAATCGTTCCAGCACTCGCCCAAGTCTGATTTAGCGTATGGTTTAACAGTATGTGTCCATGGATCGATACTTCAGTGCAATTTAAACTAGTTAATAGAATATATATTTAGCATTAACCCATAACAAGGTACACCGGATTAATTCAATTCCTAAATCACGTTTTTCATGTCTTGGCATTCGATGTAACATGTGTTAATCAACGACAAGTGCAAGTATAATAATTTGTTTTCAAATCCTATTAAGGTAATTGTTGACTAAGTTTACTTTTTTCTGCCCTTGTGAGACGCAATTGCCAGAAAATCGAGCGCTCGCTAGTTCGGATCCCCCATTGGGAAATGGATGTTGTTTACGGAGATATTTCTTGCATTGCATCAACAGATATAGAGTATCTCACGATATAGTCCACCATACGATTATATACGGACGCAATTACTACTAACATAGCTATGTACGCTATTCTCCAGATTGTTTTTGCACCACATAGAAAGGCTGCTGGATGCGAAGCTGGAAATGAAAAACAACCTAGAGACGGTGGTTGTTTAGTGGTTACGCATCAACGAAAATAATTATCTGCAATGAAAATAACTAAAGTCTTATTAAATTTATCCTACATACGTTTCGATATTAAACGACACTTTAATGTTCTTTCTTTAACAAAACTGATGATTTCAGCGACATCTCCTGCCAAGAATCACGGCATTATGGGGAAACATGTATGGCTATTTCTCGCCGTGTCCTAAACTCACTCGGTAATCTCATAAATGTTTTAAAGTGATGTGTGACTTACAAGTTTTATTCGCCTCTAAAATAGTTCACTGTTGTCCCTTGAAAATTGACAGAAATGTTCAAACGAACTTCCACGGTTTCTGTAACGGGATCGAGCTAGTATTTTGTACAAATTACTTTACTGAGCTTAAGTATAAGTTAGCCAAGAACGATGTAATGCGTCTTACTTGATTGTGGCTTCCTTGGTGACGCTGAGCAGTGTGGTATGGCTGTAAGGTAGCCTTGAGAGTGAATTTACTTCGCTGAGTGTGGAAATTGCTTGCAATCAAGCTATTAAGTTTGTAAGTTATTTATAACTCTTCATTTCTCTGACTCTCTCTCCCTCTCTCTGGGTCCATTTGGTACGGGATCTATAACTTCTTTCCGCTATCCTGCGGATGTTCAAGAAAGTTTTATTTTTTCGATTTAATGTTTTACAATTTACCTGAAGTGCCTGCCGATTCTCTTGTGCCATAATCTAATTTTTGAGTCGTCACAATTGAGCTTAAGTAATCTTTTAAACATGAAATTTTATTATCATTTTTTAATTATTTGTATGGTACTCCTACCATGGGAGTTATGTACTTTACGATACTCAACGGTATTCACTAACCCTTTGTTAGATAGACAGTCCTGTATGGAAAATATACCGCACACTTCTTCACTGAACTTCCATCTCTTACTGAAATGCATGCACTTTTGTTAGAAATGCTGTGCGCCGCCATGTTTAAATTTGTTGATCCATATTATAAATATAAATAATTTTATTCTCCTTTTAAATTTTACTTGTAAAATATTTTCTGAATGAGAATTTCCTTTCCAATTTTAAAATGCTTATGTGAGTCCATGCGTAGGTATTAAAAAGCGTTGTTTTAAATTTGCATAACTATGCTCTCCTACTAAGATCATATTCAACACGTATTCACTCCCTTTAACTCGGGTAATATTGCTGTAACTACCATTCATTTTAGTGATATATGTAGTTTAATATTTTTTTTTTAGTAGCTCCAATCGCCTAGTCGCGCCCTAAACACTTTAACTAAAGAACATCACAACCAATACAAAGTCCATTTCCCATGAGGGGAATCTCGTCCGCGATCCATGAATAAGTCGGTGAGTTATTTATGCATGAAAAGACAACGCGTCTTTGTTATCGCTCCCCGAATGTTTAGCGACGAGATTAGTAGTCGTTAAGCGCGAAAAACGGAGTTAGAGGCACCGGAATTTATCCCTATTATTTGAGTGGCAAACTAAGCCTTTGACTATCCTAAATTATATAAGAATGTTAGACATGATCTGGGTGCATTTTTGTGAATCGATGGTTGTTACAGAGGAGCAACCCAGACCTATCGTACCTGAAAATCTACTCCTTTCCGTCGACTATTTTCAACTTCAGGAGAAATATAACAGGAGTTATTCGCACCATTTAATCCATCATAAATGTGACCCTTACTTTTTGAAACTTGGGCTTTTATAAACATTAAATTGTTTATGTGACACGGAATATAGCTACATACTAATTGCATGTATTCAAATTCTCAGTAACTCTTAATAGGCCGCCCTCATTTTAGGGTTAGTGTAAGTTTCAAGCGCGAAAAGAAATTGAATGTTTCTGGAGTTAATTTGATTTTCATTTTTTTATATTAAAAATTTTTTAATAATTAACTTCATTTTTCAACGTTAGTAGCTCGTGTGACCCAGCGTAAGGCTGCGATTGAGTGCTTGGGAAGCACTGCTATAGGCACGACGGCTGAAGTTCAGCCTCGTGCTTCCAAAGTTAATGCAGTTCATTGCATACAGGTTTGGTTGATCTTCTCTTTCAGGTATGCTGTTTAAGCGTTCCACTCGAATATTATTGAAGGTTTCACTCGGATGAATCGAAAGTTAGATTCTGTTCCTCACTCAGGTACGCACTGGGTTATTAGACTGGAAAATATCATTTTCCAGTCAAATAATCAGCTCCCGCGCCGACGAAAACTTGTCGTGTAGAGTGGACAATAGTTCGTCTCGATCAATCGTGGATATCCTCCCATCGAAATTCGACAGATTTATCGGTTGCTCTTCCTGCCTCTATCGCATCCGCTCTATTTTTCGGTGGACTGTCCTCGGAAAAAATAAGATCTCATCGCTACCGCAATCCAACGAAAACCAGTTCCAATTTATATACTTGGAAGCTGATGGGGTATGATGAACGTGTGTGCATGCGGACTACGGACTCGGAAACTGCGCTTGTTATTTCTACAAAATCAGGAGGTTAGAAATTAACATTTTATGCGCCCTCGAACTTGAAAGCAACATATAACATGAAGGGACCACAATTTGTGCGTTATAATAAACAATTTTAGAGTGCAGACTTTGATTTCTTCATTATATAAAATGCTGTTCCACCACGTCTCACCGGAATGGCTTAAGTAAGAGTAACGTAACGCGTTCGGTCAATCGCGTAGTAAATTTTAATGCTGTTTCTATTCCAGAAGACGTGCTGAGTAACTTCGCTACAGTCCGCGGTTAATTTTCTCCGAACCATCGGAAAGAGCTTACCATTTTCATATTACCTATGTTTCCCATCGATTTCGTGAAGACTTCATTTTTGTGAATTAAAGAGTTTTGGAGAATCTATACCGTGCCCAAAAACGGGATGCTTTTCTGCTTTAGAATTGCCTCATCGCGTTAACATCCCTCAGCATTTAAGCGTTAGCATCCCTCACCTGTTAAGCATTGTCGTAAAAACCCTTCGAGTGTTGCGGTGCAAGATTGTCGTAATTAGATCTTGCACATACTCCCCCCACGTCTCCCCCAACGATATGGAAGTGAAGTCTCGACAATTTTTTCCCTGCTTAATTTACATGTTGGTCAGCGCAGCCGGCTGACTGCGGCGTTCGTGTTTTCGGTTTCGCGTCACGTATGGGAGGAGATAACGCACGGTGAGGAGGCTGACTGTGCACTGGATACCTGAGGCGATGGAGTGCTTGTGACGCGTTTGCGTGGGAGGGAGGCCGTAGGAAAAACACTCGCGAATATTGCTGCCGGAAAGTTTCATTCGAGCATAAAGACAGATCAACACGGCCACGTGTTTCGAAATTCATTTTCGAAACTTGTTGCCCTCGCTTGGATGGCTGGCGTCAGCCCTCGACTCGTTATCGAAGTGTCACCGTTTTTGGCTGAAATTTACTTCACGGACACGTGTGTCGGGCGTCGGATAATTTTTTTCTCTGGGTGGCGTTAAACGTAAATTATTTCTCGGAATCCGTGGAGGCTAAAGAAATTAATGACTGCCGCATGCATCACTTACCACAATGTATATTTTAATTTTCTAGCGGGTAGCCTAATCAATGTAGCAATATGTACTTTTCTATTTTAGAATCAATTGTGAACGAAAGTGGGGAGGTAAAAATGCAAGCACAAATATTTCAGCCCGGGACTGAATTTGAAGGCAAATTTTAACTGAAAATATCTCTACACTTACTGTCAGAAAATGTACTGAAAGCTTAGGTATTTTTCACTTTGAAAACGTCTTTTTTAAGCCAAGAGTTTCCGTTTCTAGTTCAGCTGGTGTATTTGAACTTGGGCCAACATTCTTGTTAATCAATTACGTTAAGTTAATTTTCCAACAATTTTATAGGCACTCCTACTTCTTACTCAAACGTATATTGATTAGTGTATAAATAAAAAAACATCAAAAGAGGTCATATCAGATTACCTATCATCACCTAGTCGATGATAGGTAAAAATGGATAGGAAGATACCAAAGGAAATATTCATTTTCATTACGGAATTTCATTATTTCCTCCGCATTTATTGTGAAACTTTTGCGTGTCTGCATGCACCTGGTTAGTGCTCAGCTGAGTCGTTCTTTTTTTACTGAGTGGCCTTCTGAGTGGAAATAAAGACAAAGCAGCACTACAGTGGCTGAATGCCAACAAATCACTGAATTCAGGGAACGTTCCCAATGCTCGATTGCGTCCGCAGGGTATTTCATTAGAATATTTCTAGAGACTGTATGTGAGACACTAGCCTTGGATGATTTCATTCCCATCATCAAAATTATAATTACGAGGATGCAGTTATCTTTGCTTACGTTTTCACGGGCCATTTCGAGAAGGGTGATTTCGATACTTGAGGGCTGATGCCGAGTCAGAAGTTATTCTTAAGCGAATGAGCTGTTTATCGTCCATTTTATCTTTCGTGAATATTATTGTACTAGCCGCGCTCTCCTCGTGTTGATCTGATGATTATGTGCGTACGTGTAGGCATGGCATATGATAGGCACCAGGGGAACGACAGATGAATGATAGCGCTTCGTCGAATACCGTCCACTTCTATTTTTCTTCCAACGGATGAAAAATTAACCATGATTACCTAACTTTTCATTTTTTAAACCATTACAGAATATGCCACGTATGATTTGAATTTCACATTCAACTTCGCATAACCTGAAGATAGTGCGTCTGAATTGAAACTCGAGTAGTATAAAGTTATTCGGAAGTGATGCAGGTTTTTTGTGCAGTAATTATTTTATTCTGTAGTTGGTATCTAGAAATCCGCCTGAAATACACATTTGGCTTATTTTGATTCCCTGAAAGTAGCATTCTTTTATCGGTTTAAAAAGGTTCGAAAGTTCTCTTTGGAGATATTTAAGTTTTCCGATTGCGGCGTTTTCAATAGTTCAAGGGGAAAGGAAAACGGTTCAGAGATCAATTTTGAGTCATCGGTTGTTCTAGTTGACCATCTCACATTCCAAAGGTGTTTGGACGAATGAAAGTACAAGATGAATGGTGAATTGTTGAGCGAAATCCAGAACGAATATTTCGTTACGTGTGAGGAATTTTCTCGGCACATTCATGGCCAACATATGTAGCCGCTATTCACTGCGCTAAGGTCACAAAGCTTCCGGCGTGACTAAGGAAACGGGAGGCGGAGAAGAAGAAAGAGCCCCTTGTGAAGGAAGTGAAAGGTACGGGAAGGCTCGGGGACTGCGAATTGGTAGATTGGTCATGAAGGTTTTCGCACTTGAATAGTTTGCTAGTACGTAAAGGTTTTGTGCTGTAATATATATATATATATAAAAACATATATAACATTTTTTTATTTAAATCGCAATTATTTAGTGGTAAAATCTAGCGCATTGGTGAGCGGAGAATTATTTACCATTTTGGTAATAATAATTATGAACAAAGAAGCATTAGAGAGTAATATAAAAGGGAATAAAATATTTGGCTCCAATAGGTGATATTGTAACCCCCACAACGTAGTTATATCCTGCAGGCAATTATCGTACTGAGGATCTGAAGTATCTATCCCTGACACCATCTGATAAATCTGGCCTTACTGGTATCATCCGGTAATGCTTGTGTCCATTTCTGAGGCAGTTAAGCTTCCTATATTTCACATACTATAATTGGTCACGTGCCAACATAATTTTTTATGCTCTCAGTAAAAACTGAGCTTTAAAATGGCTATTAAAATATCTATCTACTTTCTCACTGCTTCCCCGCTATTATTATAAACTTAAACTAATGAGGTGGAAAATAAGGCGTTTTCTATAACTTTCCAAACTCAAAGGGGTGAAAACGTAAAACCATGTTTCTACTTACGTTTCTTTTACTTTCTCCGCTCATCGTGTAATGGGAATGTGTTTATTTTAGAAGAAAATGGTTTACGACAAATAACCCAAAATGTCCGTTTTGGAGCCTCCTGAACACTTATTACTAATTTTTCGAGTGAATTTCTTCAGTACTTGCATTGTGTGTGCGTGTATGTTTGCATAGTTTTGTGAGTAAAATGCCTCATAGACTATTAGGCTAAATAACACGAAAATCTGTAGTTTACATTTTTTAATTTGAAGTACTGATTACATTTTTTACTTTATTGAAGAACAGTATTCAATTTAACGATAAATACTAATACAAACTGCGTTTAAAGCCTTTTTTTGCCGCTTTTGTGTTGCACATTTTCCCTCAAACTAATGTTTTGGAAGATGGGGATAAGAAAGTACTGTGAGCTAAATAATAAACTTAGGCGATGAACCAATAGTTTCAAGGATGGATTTCAAGCAAGGATTTCAAGATGTGCAAAGTGCGTTGACATGAAAAATTTTGAGACAGGAAAATGTTGAAGCGAAAATATGAGAATCGTCAGGAGAAAGCAATGGAAAAACTATGCCTACCGACCATGCGGAAAAAAGACAGGAAAGTTTTTAACAAAGCCGGAAGAGAGACGGAAAGTGAAAATTGTATTTTGAAGTGAAGAGATTAGGTCATATAGCTTAGAATGGGGAAAGAATGCGATATGGACAGGATTTTCTTTGTTCAAGGAGCACTAGATGGACGAGGTAGAAAAAAGCCCTACGGATATTGAAGTTGAACAGGGCTGTAGGAATGCATAATATCCCCGTAGAATTAATAACAGGTTTGGGGGAAGTGGAAGGAAGAGATCTTTTGAGCTTGTACTGTGTAATTATGAGAGAGGAATTTGAACATGAGACTATTAAATTGATTTTGATCACCATACCGAAATAGAGTGAAGTGGCAGTGTGTGAGGAATATAGGACCATAAGTTTAATGTAAAAGGCAGCAAATGCAGTTCTGAAATTCTTCAGTAGAAGTTTACAGAATAAAGGGAATAGCTAATTAGACGAAGAACAGTTGGGGCAACACTTGATACCATCGCAGTGATGGGAAAATTGTTAGAAAGAAATATATAGAATATAATGGGAATATCTGTGTCTGCCACGTAGATTAGAAGTAGTCGTTCGGCAGAGGAGAGTGGACAAAGCAGATGGAAATATTGCGCGCATGTGGGAGTAGACTGGAGAGATAGGTGACTAATTGGAAACCTGTATATGATTCAGACGGCACAAGTAGGAGTAGCGGGGGGAGAATCGGTGTGGACAGTGATAGGCTGGGGAGAAAGGTAGTTATCGCCGGTACTGTTTAACATGTGTGCGGAGGAAATGTGAAAGGTGGCACGAAAGAAGGGCTTGGCATGGGAGTGAAAGTGAGCGACGAGTTGTTAAATAATTTAGGTTTGCAGATGATCTAGCAATGGTCAGTGCGTAAGCCAAGGGATCACAGTAATTATTAAGAGATTTACATTAGCAGTAAGAGAATGTCGGATGAGGGTTAACCACAAGAAAGCAAAAGTTATGAGATTCTCAAGAAGTGGGAAGTTAAACATTAAAGTTGGAAGAAATAAAGTATAGCAGATGAAGCAGTTCACTTATTTGGGCAGAATTATGCAGGAAAATTGCATAGCGGTGGGGACATAAGGTGAAGACCAGTGCTTGCGAAAGAAACATTTGCAAGAAGAATGGAATTGATGGTGGGCACACTACATGAAGATGTAAGGAAAACATTAGTAAAAACTTTAATATAGATCGTAGCGTATTCGCGTATGGATACGAAACCTGGTCTTGAGAGCAAAAGGATGAGCGTAGATTAGCAGCCTGTGAGATGTGAGTATGGGGAAGAATGGAGGAAATAAGTTGGACAGATAGGAAGACTAACAACGTGGGAGAAGAGAAGAAGTTCCTAGGTGAAAGAAGGCAGGAGAAATAGGTGAAGGAAATATTGGGTGGATTGAAGGGAGAATGCTGCGTAAACGAGGAAGAGAAAGGATATACACACCATACTTTTTCGGACCGTTCAAAACCTACCTTTGATGAAGATGAATATTTTGGAAATAT
>LYUA01000022.1:577285-598255 GCA_002093875.1 Calopteryx splendens
AAAACATTTTGCAAATCTTTTTCGTAGTTCTACACTAATTTTCTTGGTTGTATTTTTTTACTTTTGTACTCGCCACCTTTGTCACTTTTAAAGGTGACATTTTTAAGCTTATCTTAGTGAAAAATTATCATTAAATCATTGATGAATAGATATCAAGGTTTCAATGGCCAATATTGATACCTGTATATCTCTTGATTTTTCCTCGTGGACAAGCTAGAGGTCCATTATAACATTAAATCATTGCTTAAACATAATACATCGTACTTAGTGAACTTTATTACCTACTAGATTAATTACACAACTCTCGTATTCACCTCTGATTATGCAGTCCTACATTCGTTTTAAGTGATATTTCATGTCAATTCTTGGGCTCTTGTATCCATGGCGTCACTCATCAAAACGAGTAGCGGGTGGCGGGCAACGGCTTCACCATTGGAACTTCAATGAAATAAAAACTCTTCAAATTCAATAAAAATTTCTATGGAATTCATTTGGTTATTATATGGAGTTTCAGTGGGCTTCTTTTGCTTACAAAATTATAGGACTGAAATTGTCTAGGGGCAAGTTAAATAGAACCCCCACACGGTTGTAATCGTAGTTTTTCATTCATCATTAATGGCAGTATTTACCTAGAATAAATTCATTATGCAGTTCGGTATACGGAAGACCCTCCGGTTCTTTGGCGTTGGACTAAGAAAACTGTTGAATTGCCTCTCCTGACATATAAGTATGTGTATCTATATTTCAGAGATAACATTCAATACTTTTCTACAAATTTTAATGAGTAGCTAGTGTATTAATGTAATGACGCTGTTTCCCAGTCAAGGTAATAAAGGTTTATAATTTTCGAGGGTGTAGGGCATATTTAGGGCTGAGTAATGAATAGAAAGGAAACTCTCGGAGTCAGCGTTTGTTCGTACCAGAGGACTTCAAGATGCCGCATGCCTTAAAAATCCGTTCGAGCTGACTGCAAGCGTAATTTTCATGTTAGCCATGGTGAGGCCGTATGCTATGCTAAATATTACCTTTCCGTGAAAAGAATTACACTAGCAAAATAAAAAAGGCTACGCTTATAAATGCGACTCAAATAAGTTATCCTGTTATAGATTTTTTTACTTCATAGGAATATGACGCTAAGAATTTATTTTAGGGTTGGAGGATTTTTAGTGTGGTTATTTTTTGACGAATGTAAAGATGTCTACTCTAACATAAGGCCCTAGTCTACAGCTCATATGGGATATAGATAACAAAAGGATAACCCCTTTTAACTGGTTCAATCGTAGGTTCAGAGAAAAAGTAGGCCAGCAAATCTAGTGGAATCTAGCGAGGCGTTTCATTAGTCGTGAGCTCTCTCGAGGATGGTACGTTAAGTTAATTTTTTTTGTGGTAGTGTCAATTATGGGAAAATTCCCTTCGTGGGGGAATCGTGGGAATATTTTATCGCTTGTTAACTCCCATTAAAAATCAGTAGTTATAAAAATATCAATCATTCAACAATTATGTTAAAACGTAAAAAAAGGTACGACGCTGTAAACCTATTCTAAGGACCTTGACTGTAAGCACCCTTGTTTCCTCTCCATCCGGAAGAATATTACTTTCGATTTTTCCTGCTGAAGACAATGCTCTCTCTTTCTAATCCCATTTTTTTCATATTCGAGTTTTATGTATCCAAGATAATATAGCAATTTCGTAATATCGGTTGCTTATGGAAAAGAGATTGGAGAGTTACCGTTAACGGTTCTTTTCTTTTGATCGACTTCAGCTTTTATGCCGATTGGACTTCAGAAACCCTCTCGCTTTCCCTTTTTAATTTGCTGGAGAATCAATCAATGAGCAATTTAAACGTGTATCACTCAAAATATGTAGATCTCCAGGTATGATAATGAAGGAGCTCATTATAATCGTTAATGAGGTTTGAAATTATTCGTCGTTAAAATCTTGTTAGTAATTATCAATATTATCATATCATTTGTGGTCTTGGAATTGTTTCCGGTTTAAAACGGCTTTATGAAAACGTTATTCCTTTTTTCTCGTTCGGTTTCTCCTATTTTTCTCGATGCTAGTGGGCGCGGTTCTATTTTCAAAGAAAGTGCGGGCAATGCCGCGACAGTGACTTTAACGAAGTCACCTGCCGGTGTGCATGCGAATGCGGAAATTTTATGTTTCGAAATTCTCGCATTTATTATTCTATTCTATTTTGTTACGATTGCGATTTAACGAGTGACTCAGAGACCCATGATTTATGGTCGCTCCCAGCGAGAACACAGTTCTCGCATAGATCTAGGTTCCTTTTCGGGATCTAATTCAAAAAGGTAGGATTTAACAGCTCCTTTTGGAAAATTATTTTACTCTTACATCTTTTAAATTGAAACAAAAGCAAAAAATGGTGTAGGTTTTCGAAAAGGAGAAACTTACTCCCACCCGTGATGCTTGTTATAGACTATCCTCTGTTGTATTTTTATTTCAAATGAAAGAATGTAATATATCGGCAGCGGTTAATATGAAAATTCAAGAAATAATTATGGGCTAGATTTTGGTTCCTTGTGGAACGGACGTTCTATAAGTTTAGCTCTTTTCAATTAGAAAGCGCCTTCTCCTTAATATATATTTCTTGTTTTTAAAATAACATGGTAGTTTGGTTTTAAATCTGATATATATAATGCTTTGAGCATGTATATGGAACAATAAAAATCAATCTGCACCCTTTAGGTTTGAAAATTGTATGGGTCATCAGCTCTAGACAAATATTCTTCTTGTCTTTTTTGCCTAGATATTTATTTAATATGCTGTAACTTATATTTTTAATATTATTTTTATCTAAATTATATAAATGAAAGCAGTCATCTCTTTTTCAGTGCCATAAAATTTACTTTTTATAAATTTTATCAAATTCAAGTTTTTACATTCCCGTATTTACACGAAACAATGCATTTAAAAAAAGGAAAACAAACTGAGTAAAGTAAAAATATTGACAATCTGGCATATGGATGGTGGTCGTGGTGAAACGCAGTCATTACGTAATAATAGTATCTACTTACTAATATTCCTGCACTTTTATGAACATTGTAACCGTTTCAGGTTTATTAAAAGTGTTGAATAATACTGAATTTGTTTAATTGCGTATTTGGTTTTGCGATTTTTGTGTCTTTGCCAACTTCAATTGGGAATAAAAACAAGTTTTCGTTGAAAGGTCGTACTTATCCGCGTTTCATTGACTCCTTGGTCCATTTCCAATTCAGAGAATTCTCCCATCCAAATGAGTCTTGAGGAACGACCTCTTTCCCGGTGTGCAGTTGCTCCAGACAAATCCATCACACCCGCGAGCGCTTCCGTCCTCCATGGCCCTCTCTCTATCTCTCTCCCTCATATTATTCTAGCTATCTTTATGCTTTCACGAGACCGGGAAGGGCAATTTTTTCCCGTCATTCGACACTTTCGACTCCCTCTTCCCCGCGCCGCCGTTGACGTGACCGTCGTCATCACGACGGAGACACTTATACCCACGCTTCCCGAGATTTTGATTTTTTTTTTCGACCACTCCACCACCGTCTCATGTGTATTATTTTCTCCCCACCCCCGGGGTCGCTGCCTAACCCTTCCCTTTCTTCCGCAGGGATGGGTCCACACGAGGTGCTCTCCTACCAGCTGACTTCCGTGGGTGCGACGGGGAAGGACGTCGGCGGGGGCGAGTCGGAGAGGAGGAGCGACACGAGCGACGACTGGATGGACGTCGACGCCTCCGATGCCGAGGATGAGGACAACGGGTCGGAGGGGGCGGTGGTCGTGTGAGTGCCCTCCCACTTAACCCCTCGAGGCGTTGACCGCTCTCCTTAAGAATAATTCACTCCAGCGCCCTTGTTTCATAATCCATGGACCGATGCACTTGCATCAGGCTCTTTAAGGTTACCAGAAGTGGCACTTGACGTGTCATTCTTCCGGTTTTCAATGGGCATGGTACTTGATTTATCATTAGCTCGTTGAGAAGTCCCGACACAGGGGATTTTTATTTCTAAGCAGGGTATGTATTAGAAAAAAGTCAAGTCTCCTTTGCCTTTCACGGCGTAATGGATATGAAAGCAACGTATCTAGGTCTTCATAAAACTTTGGTGCTTCACTTTTAAAATCAATATCGTTTCATTATTAATAAGGTTACATAGTTTTTACTTGTTGTTCGTCAAAGAGCTACAAGTTATGGCACATTAAGATGACAGAATATGGATGCACCTCGTTTATAGAGAGCAGAATGTAGTAATTCAATGCAGAGTAAAGATAAAGACATTTAGCATTTAATAATAAAGTAAGGAGTTGGGCATTCGTCTTCACCATCTCACTTGATGAGATTCTCTTCGTAGAAAATTTGTGTGCATCTGTTCAAATATAATGTTATTTCAATCGCCTATCTGTGATGAGTTTCTTACCGCACTCGAAAAATAAACGTTTCAACACTCTTTGTTTTTCGGACAAAAAGTGTTTCAATTTTGAATTTTCGTGAACTATTTCTATCTTGGCGCCAGCACTTAATTATACATTTTCTGAGCTGTCTATCGCATAGATATTTCTATCTTCTGCTCAGTAGGTCCCAGGATCCGGCCAGAGAAGTGAGCGCGCCATTCATGTCGCGACGCACTACGGCGCAACAACTCTGGTTAATCCAATTCACTGCTTCTTATTTCATTTATTAATAAGGCTTGAAAAAGATTACTTAATCATGTTTTTAGGAGCTCTTTAAGACTATTCAATTTTATAAGATTTATGCTTTCCACACTGTGATGAAGAATAGAAATGATTGGAACAGGCAGAAGAGATCTCCAACCTTGACAGCCGAGAGTATATAAGTAAAATATTTGGAAAAAAAGAAGCACTTGGAAAATATTTTACGGTGCATTAAGGGAAATTTAAAGTGCATTTAAATTGCCTCGAATTTATTTGTTGATCCTCCTATATATCCTTCAAAATATATGGGTTTCGTATGTCAGATTATTAACAAATATTTGGCAGTCTTGCTGAAATATTGTCTATTCGTAAATATATTAGCGTTATTTTATGGGATTTTTAAACTTCCTTACCCCGATAACCACGTTTTGAGAAAATTGACATAACTTTTTACAATAGGTGCACTTCTTTGGAATAAATCCGTTGGGTAAGTGCTAGAATTATCCATGTGGAGCAGGGCATGGTCTAATAAAGGCAATACCTACTCCAGGAAAGTTGGTATGAAATTTCAAAGAAAAGGGGTTGAGGACCTCCAGTGTATTTTAAACGTGAGACGACTACTCTAAAACCGGGCACCTTAAATGCATTTTCCATCGAAAATTTTATTTCCTACCTTTCACCGATGTATATTGCATTTTAAATGCTACTTATTCGTTCAATAAATTCTACGCGGAATTCCTTCCGTCAGCGTCGCTCAGGTTTCGTCTCTCGAAGGGGCTAGCTAGTGAATAGCGTGATTAGTACACGCAAAGCTTCCGATAGTTTCTAGTTTGACGTGTTTCCGCCTCGCTTGCATACCGCCGTTGACATGTTCACTGTTTGAAAATACGCTTCTAAGCTGAAAGGCGCAGTTCATTGAAGATGCCCGTCGTTGAATTAACGGCAATGCAAATATAGCATTAGTATTGGGAAAGTCCTAGGACCATAAGAACTCCTCTTAAAACGATTTCAGTAAGCGTTTTGTCGTCTTGAATGGTAGGCTCTTAAACCTGGAATACAAGACGCGTGCATCAGATGATCCTAAAGAACCCAGGAGCGAAATTATAGTTTTCGTGTTGTAATTATCGCTGGAATTCACTTCAGGGAATATTATGCTCTACTAATTTAGCTGTTATTTTCACATGGAGTTCCACCTTTCCGAATATATCACCTCGCGTTCTTGGTGCGAGCACCATTCTGAATGGATAGCTTTGTACTGACCACAAACGTTTCTTACTCCCAATGAATCCCCCTTATCCACCATTGAAGAAATTGCTATTCGCGAAGTTAGCGTTTTTCTGGAGAATTTGCGAGCGGACTTTTTTAGGGCACTAAATGGTGTTGAATACTCTTAGAGAGTTGTGCCCGTTTTGACCTTTTTATATTTACCCATAGATTTACCTTAAATTTACCTTAATTTACCTTTACTTAAAATGAATTTAAAAAATTCTTTTCTTTAAAGTCATCGGAGGCTACCGACATGAATTTTCAGATTTTCGCAGATCAACGCTGTCAAAAAATGAAAAAAAAACAACTACGCACATTGAGTACTACATATTTAAAATTCCTCTGAAAGATTCTTTATTTTATAGTTATAACCTGGCATCGCATAATAATCCTTCATAGGCAACAGTGTAATAAACGTCAACTTCGTTAAATGTATATAAATGCGTTAAATTAAATTTATTTCGATATTTTTATTTAAACCTATTAGTGTTGAATTATTGAAGAAAGAAAAAGTCGATTTAATTTAAAATTATTAAATAATTCACCTTAATAAATGTATTATATACCGATATAACGGTAGTGGTTTAATAAAGGTTCTAACCGTGTTCAGTTGTGTAAACTGAAGGTTTAGTCTTATAGAATGCTCGTGTACGTTTCTAAGAAAAACATGTTTTCTAAGTTTGACATGCTTTTATTCAAATGAAGGAATCAAAAAACATGTATTGAATAGTCCGTATGAAATGTCGGTGACACTCATAGGTTCTATTTTCTTTATAAAATGTCGTTATAACTGGTGAAATGGTGGCAGAGAAATGAATAGAACCGGGAAAATGCACCGCAGCTTGCTCGCCACGCATTCACGTCCCTAGTTGGATCTTGGCGAATGATATAAGTGTTCGCGACATACCTATCACAGAAAGTGTCTAATGACGTATAGGTACTCACTTTAACGCAGTGCATGAAACTCCAACGCTGGAAAAGCTCCGCTTTCACCAGAAATGAACGAAAGTCAAAGAATGTCGATATACCTAAATAAATTAAAAATGGGACGACGCACGCTTTCAACTACCCGACTACCTCAAGAGTAAATAAAATATATTTAACCAAATGGAGTGAATTTAGGGCGTATCCCGAAATAAGTTTACAAATGTTTTTATCTATAGCCAAGGTGATCCACTCCAATGAGCAGCGTGCGTGGAGATGCATGACGTGACGAAAGAATGATATTTAATGAAATAGAATGATTTTTAAGCCTTAGAAAAAAATTCAGTAGAGACGCCTATTCCAAAATCGACCTCGTTTTCATTTCTGTCTGGAGATATGCCATAGAGTCCTGAAATAAGAAAACGTCAAAATAAACCATTCCACCCATTTTTTTCCTCACTTGAAAGTGAATTCGCTATGATTGTGCGGCCAAGTTTTTAATTTTCTTGTAAAAAGAGAAAGCGTCTCATCCTGTTTTGTTGTTAATCCTCTGAAAACGTTTCTGGAAATTCCCCTCTGTGAGTAGTGGCAGAATTGAAAGTCCAGCTTAAAGCTGTTGGAGAAAAATATACTAGCTTATCTACTTCTCCGGAAGTGATCAGTGCGAAACGAGTCAGGATGTGCAAGTGCAAACTTTACGCCAGTGCGCAGAGAACTTTTACGGGAAAGCAGATGTTTATGATACGAACCATTAAAATGCTGCACGCAGCCTTAAAAAAAACCTCATTGTGTGATCATTCTACCCATAGGCTAATAATTAGCTAGCTATCGTCGATGAATCTGAGAATTCTGTTGACGAATCGTTTTGGCGATGCGATCGTTGTGTTATGGTCCAGTTCATTACTTTAGAGGCCTCGGTGAATTAACTTACAATCCGGTTTCATTAATAGAAATTACGAGCGCGGCGTATTGGAAAACAAAAGTATATGTGAGTTTTTAATACTTGTGGGTGGTTGCAGTGGTAAAATGTTGTGAAATTTTCCGATAATATGCACAAAAAAATCAGGAAAAAAACAGTGCATTAATCAATACGAAGCTATTTGATTAGATAAAGATTATGCGTTGCAAGTTGGGATGGCGTCGCAACTAAATCAGTCCAGTCGTTGCAAACAGTTACAGACACCCGAGTTATACTCTTGTGTGAACTGTTATTCCCTCGGCATTGACTGAATTTCTTCGTCCAATTTATGTGGAAAGCGAATAATTAATTGCAATTTACAGGAATTCGTCGTAATTGTTCCCAAAAATCAAAGTATTTTCGGATTTCCGCTCTGTATGCTAATTATCATACGTCATCGTAACGACTGCAATGTATTGCATGGATCCATGGCCGATAACGTTTCGACATGAATTCAGGAGAAAGCAAGGCAATACTAATGACAGTATTCCCAACCAAGGACGAGTTCTCTCCCTTTCTACTTGCGAAACTAGTGAAAATTGGATAAGAGCCAAGAACCGGCAAGAAAACATCCCCTAGTCCCATGATTATTAATCTTCATCCGTTTAATTAAAAAAACTACGGCCTACGAGTACATTTAAAAATACTAACATCAGTTTTTTATTCCACAGGTTTAGGGAGCGGATTTCCAGAGGAAGGCGAAGTCCCAGCTGGTCCAAAAAGGTTAGGAGGGAGTACAGCAGAAGAAGTCGCAAAAGTGAGTATAATTATTCATCGTTTGGAATGTTCCTTCAAAAATAATCTCGCTTTAACCCCAGGTTCATGTGATGAAGTCCATAAGTTTTCCCAAATATTTCCTAAATATTATTTCTCCCTTACTTTTCATAAAGACCGAGGCAGTGCTCAAATAGTAATTTTAAAAAATTAACTTTTCGCTGGGAGTATATAATATTTGAAGAGCCATTAATAAGGGTTTATTTCGCAAGCAATTCAATCAAATGCGTTTGAGCAGATGTTAGAAGCACAGCATGAACCCACCCGTACGAAATTCTGATATGGACCTCCCGTTGAGATTAACGTGTTTTAAATTCAGAGGGGCATACTCGTAAGTTTCTCATTTTTATTTACTGCGGGGTGGTGTTGGATATTTTAATTTAGATGGAGGTCTTGCCTTATCCTCTCAAGCACACGATGGAAAATCCTAACTTAAGAATTGAAACTCCAGTGGAAAATGTTTCATCGTGGGCATGAGTAACTGCTCGGGAGAAGTTAGTCTAGCCTAGTTCTGTCGGTCACTTCATTCCAACGCACTTGGATTTCCTTAGAATCCATATTTTTCCACCCCCACGCGCTAGAGGCACGCTCGCGCACATACCCTTTCCACCTGATTCATATGAAGATCATATCCCTCGTCTGCGGAAAGCGTCTCTATGCCAACCGTCCGTATTCCGTTAAAGATCTTTTGGCGAGTCCGTTCCTAGCAGGTGAGTACGCGAACGAACTGAAAGAATTTGTATCAATTGATTGGAGGGATGGGGGGGCAACGACACTAGCCAGCTTTCTTCTCTCTTTCTCTCTCTCTGTGTCTCCTCCTAGCTTTTCTCTCCGGAAGGATTTCATTTGGCACCTTCCGCACGCCGTCCTGCACTGCGCTCGGCGTGCGTTGCGCATGTGTGCATGCTTTTTTTACATGATGGGGCGAGAGAATTTGAGTGATTTACGATTTCTCTTGACCTTCGTTTTAGATCCGCCAAGCGGGGTCACTATCGTCTGGTTTAGTTGCTATTATCCTGTTGCCAGTTGCAAAAAGTTGGACGTCAAAGGCAACAGGCGCGCTTGGAACATTTGCCCTCAAATGCAAATGCCTATGTTCAGCGAGTTGAATGAGAGGGGCCGAGAGAGCGGGGCATCTCGGGAATTTATGTTTTTGTGTTGTCCTCACTCACTCGGGGACGCGATTCCACTTCTTTCCAACGTCCATGCGTGCAGGAAATGAGCAATCTCGGTGCAATTGCATGTTGGATGGCAGTAGATTTCTCAGTCTACCTCTCTTGCCCAATCACTAGTCTCGATAATTCTGTCCTATCAAAAAAAAAAGGACCAGGGGACGGTATCCAAATAAATATGACCTTGATAAAACTCATTTTTATTTAATGAAAAACAAAAAAATATATAAATGATGCTAGTTCCAAAATAATGGAACCAGGAAAGTTTCTTGGGGTCTGAAAGTCTTAGTTTCTGTTGTAATGTAAACGCTGCTGTAAATGTTATAAGAAAGCAAAGAGTTGAATTTTCCGCGTGGAAATGTTCCGATTCCTGATGATGCGTGATGGATAAATACCTGGATGATTACGCTACAAATGCATCTTTAAGCGATGCGATTTTGATTGGACACTTTTACGTATTTTCGTCAGAGAAGTAGGTCGTAAATAATGAATATTGATCACGCCTATGGTTTTTCACCCTCAACCTTTATTGCTCCCGAAGGAACTGTCGATTGTGACTAAACATTCAAAATCGATAATAAAATTATATCACTTATGGATTTATAAAGATTCGTAAAATTATTACTTAGTGTGTTTTTTTGTCCTTATTTCGGGATTGAGTGATTTCTGATGGTCGTTAATAATTTTCATTCGAAGTCATAAATATTTCTCCTGAGCGGATATAATTACTTCGAGGTTTACTTGGCTTGTGCCCTTAACAACTCTTGTTAATTTCTACCAGCAAATAATTTAACAAAGATAAAATGTCGTTTGAGGGAGGTAAATGCGTGATACTCTTTTACCTCGAAAAGAATAGTTGATTGAAGATGAAAGAATGGAGATAAAAGTGTATTTATAGCGAATGGTTCATTGAGAACTTTCGTGTCCTCGGTTTACTTTCATGGTGAGTGGCATTCTGTTTTGGGGAACTGGACTTCATAATAACAGCATGCTCTCTCATTATTCTCAAAGAAAACGTTAAGTTTCATTGATCAGTCCTTAATTATTTTTCACTCCGCTAATTCGGTTTCTTCATGCGACGAGAGATTTTGAATTTTTTTTGGCAATATTGGAAATGAAAACTTGGCGATTATACAGATGTAACATAATGTAATTTATCAGTTTAGATGAATACTCTCACACCCTGTGGTATTTTCTGTGGATAAATAGGTCTCCATTAAGTTTGAATTTTATACTTGAAGAGATGTGACTGTAATCCTATTATATGCCTGAGGTTTTGTTATCGGAACCGAAATTGTATTCATTTAAAAAATAGATCAACCAACTGTTTCCCTTATAATGTGGAATTTAACGGGAAAAACACAAGGGAAGCCGTTAGTCAATTATGAGATAGCGGAATTGAAAATTTATTTTTAAAGTCATTTAATAAATGAAGTGATTATAAGTCAAACAATCGGTTGAATCATTAACGGTAAAAGCAAGCAACTGGGCGTGCTACTGCCATTCTTACACATGATAATTTCAATCTGTAGTCCTGTTTTTTCCGTTATCATCAAACGTATTTCTTTGATATTACTTGCGAATATTTTTTGTTTGGTATATGTAAAAAACATATTAAAAATCCTCCGCTTCAGCCATCTTTCGTTGCACGATAGCCTTCTGTATAACTGGGAATGCCCATTTTTTTAACGTTTTATTGCCTGTCGTATTAGCTTGGTCCATGAAAACATAACGTAATAATCTCCTATTTCATTATATTCGTTTAAGATTTTTTTTTTCCCATTAGGTTTTCGAAGTAGATGAAAGTACGAGCCAATTGTCGCATAAGATATTCCAATTGTGGTAAAATACTCACTTCATGACATTTAAAAAGCCCTCAATTTTAACTTCATTCGATAATTTCTCAAGTCGACCTATCGAACCACTGTGCGAGAGAGAGCGCGGCTTGCTGCGAAGGAAAGACCGAAAGACCAGTTAGTCATCCAGCTGTGTCCTCGATCTGCTATTGCAAGGCTACGCGCAGTGAATGTGAAAGTGATGGCTCTGCCTGTCTGGATTCTTCTTTGGCATTCAATATTCTGAATACTTGCCTAAGGGCGCATCATTTTCAATATAATTTAGTGAATTAACTTTCCGGAGTTTTCGTTTTGTTAAATGATAAAGTGTAGTTGGAATCTTGTGACCTGTGGATATCTGTGTGGGCGGAAGCTTCATACTCCCACCTGTTCTTCGTCTCATACCTGTTTTGGCTTAAGCGGTGGGGCACAGACGTTCTCGACGAGTTTCACTGGCATGTTACGCGCTCACGGCACGGGATATCAGAACCAAAGCTCTTATCAGTGTGTTGATAATTTTCTCTGGCACAATCTTTCGTATTTTAGTGCCATGAGAGTTTCCTTGGTTATAAGTTATGTCTGTGGCCCGTGTGATTTGTGTGTTTAAAGATATATCAGTGACGTAGATTTTGGGATGATGAAGAGGAAAAGCTAACATTTCGTAGATTTGTCAGCACTTGACCTTTATACTTGAAGGCGTGTAAACAATGTTTTTGCATAAGTCTTATTCTTACTTCAAAAGTGGCTGTAATGGCAAGTCTTCGTGCGGTGTGGATTTCTTCTTCTTCAAGTCTTTACGTAGGTTTACCGACGGTTGAGGGCAAAAAGAGTAAATTGCCTCCACCACCACCTCCGCCTCGTAGGAAACATTTAAGGAAGGACTTTATATTCCTTCGATCAATTGTATACAATGGCAGTGCAACGGAAGCTCAGGAGATATGTACTTACATTCGTGAGGAAGGTTAGTGATAAATATCTGGCCTTAGTAGCTTATTACATTCTCTCGAAATTAAATGTTTTTCAATTCCTTAAAAGCTACAAGAGAGGAAATGAATTCAGTATTGTGTTTACTTGTAAAATTAAAAAAAAGATACTGTGATGCAATTTTAATTAGTGTTTTCCCTATGAGTTTCATTGTACTCTCTGTATTTCTCATCAGAGTGTGCGTACAAATTATATTGTTTACTTGGCTCCAAATTTCGATTCGATTTTGATTAGCATAGTTTGTACGCGAATATGTAGCTTCGGTTTTCCCATTATTTAGCTGTATTTGTAAAGAAACAAGATTTCTTCGATTAGAAAAACTGAATGAGGGAATACGAAAAAATTATAGTCGTGGAGTTATCCCAATGGAGATTATGTAGAGGAGAGAATAGTAATAAGATGTTCCTAGGATTTCTTATATTTGTTTATTATTGTATTTGAATAACTTGTCTAATTCAATGTATTATAATACGGTCCTTGTGTTAGTCGGCATCATGGGTGATTAAGCAGATTAAGTGGCTTTGAGTCTCGTTTGATTTGGTTAAATCCCAAAAGAAGCATGAGTAATTCTCATTCGAGGTGATAAATCTACCCAAAGATAGGTTGTAGATGGTCACTTTAAAATAATTATTTTCTCCTTCAGTTCTTTGGACGTACCTTCTACCTGCCTCTGTAACCACCAAAAAGGACACTCTCCTTCCCCTACCTAACACCTTCTCTTCATTTTCAACCTTTAACTTCCCAACAACTACTTCACAATATTCCCTCCACCCCTTTCTTTTGCCTCCTTTCAATATCACCTGCCAACTTCTCTTCTCACACTGTGCCTAAATCTTATTCCTTAATCTTCCTCTCTGTCCAAACTGAATAATAATAATATATGTATTTGAGTTAAAGGTACATTACAGCACATTAGTTTAATATGTGATAAGGAAAAAAATCCACGAAGATTTATTTCTTCTCTTTACTATTTTCTGGGCTATCATGTTCAGGCATGTGGATTTATTGAAACAGGTCTAAGTTCAATGTTTTAACATGATTTCTATGGTTAATTTTTTTTGTCAATTTTCAGACCGAGAAACTATAGATGCGGAGACCGAGCAGCACCATTACGAGACACTATATGAGTTAGTTGGGGGCATGGCTGTACAAGGGCGCCAAGAATCTTGCACAGTTGTGTTGCAGGACCGACCCCTTCCTTCAAATCCATCAACTCAAAGACAGCATGCTCTTCCTTATGAAAACCTGAGTGATGATGACTTTGATTCATTTGATTCGGATATATCTGATGACTATGACGATCAAGTCCCAAATAAGGTAATCGAGATGTCTTTGACATTTAATGGATAAAAATTTACAGTTCATAATGTATTGCATAATGTAGTGTTGTGGAAATTAACCCACAGCTCCCTCTTGCAAAGTGTCATTGGCATAGTTTTAATGGAGTAGCTTTTAACTAATAGTTCAGTAACATGCCAGTTTCAGATAAAGTGGCTGGTGATGTGATCATTATATCAATATTCAGATATTTTTCCCTTTCCACTCTCTTACTCTTTGAAACAAACCCAGGTATATTTCCTTTCATTCTCAGTTTTTCTCATTTCTCTATTTTGTGTATTGTATCTTTCTTTCCCTTCCCTTCTCTACATACATATGGATGAGAGTGTGGGGTGTTATTTTTTGTGGGTAACTGCCACTAAGTGTCATATTCCTCTAATCAGCCTATCTAAATGTGTTTGGGTACAGATCATGCCACAAGCAGAGGTTATGCATATGTGATGGTACAACTCGGGGATGACAATTGATCATTTTTTTCCCCAAGTTTTTTTTCTGATTTTGGGAGCAAATAGCACATACGATCCAAAGGCTTTCATTAAAAGTCAGTTTAGTGCTTCTTCGCCAATTTCAAATTGAAGGCATCATTGAATGAGGATCAGTAACTTTGGTTGCTTGCACTCTTAATCAGTCCAAACACTTTGATTGTTATTTGATAAATTCTTAAGTATTGGATAAATCTGACCTGATATTAAAATGATTTTAAAAGCAATAAGTTTTCTCTAATCTTTATTTTTTGCTTATTTTTTTCTATTAGTGCATTGACATTAAAATATTAATATCTGTTCATTATTCCTTTACCCACTTATATATATTGTTTTGAAAACTATATGGTTGGTAATTCAGATTTAAAATTGGTACTTCAGTTTGAGGAATGTTTTGTTGTCGTGTTCTAAGGCTTTCCTCATAACTATTCTAGAAAAGTGCATGCAATGATTTTCATTCCCTTATCTGCCAGCTATCACAAAGTAATATCAATAACATTTAACTTAATTGAGAAATTTCAGAACTTTTCGGGAGAAACCTTTCGGCATTCAAAGAAAAAATTAAAATCTCGGATATAATAGAAAAATAAAACTACTTTGACTCTCCTGCTAATGAACTTTGTTGTTCTGTTTTGAAAGGATCTTCCGAGTATACCCAATGAGGTGAAAATATCTACATCCCAAGGGATACCGGTGACTGGGGCTAACACAAATGGTATCACCAAGAAGATGGCTGAGGTTGCTGGAAAAAAGATGCAGGAGTTTAAAAAGAATTGGTCCATACGAAAGCATGATTTTTCTCGAAGCCTTTTGCGGATACGCAAGAAAAGTGGGAGTGAACAAGCTGCTCCTGGTGTGTATTCTCATTTTGAATTTAATTTTAAATCCTGATAATTTTTTTATGCACTGCTGTAATTTTCTGCGTATAATAAACATTTTTCCCACAAATATTTTTCAAAAAATTTAGTTGTAAATTATACATTGTTCAAATATCTAGTATTATTTTTATTGGCTGTCAGTTGATATTTTTATGTGAATGCAGTGAATATGCCTTCTAATGTTTAAAAAATAAAATTATTAATTGTATGCTTCACATAATAAAACATCTTTGTTGAAAGAGAGATGCAGCTTAGGTGAAAGTACTAATACCATCATATTCTTCAAGTAGTCTTTGGCCACAGTCACATATATGCATATTTTTTTCATGGTTGAATTGAATGCATCTCACATGAAATTCTAAGCCATTACATTGTCCTGTGACCCATAAAACTAGTGTTTACCTTACTCAAAATCATTCAAGAATTTAGAATTGAAATCACTGGGTCTTCAGCTCTTCTGTAAAACAGTAGGCATAGCTTCAATGTTCAGTGTTTTCATAGCTATTTTATTGCAACTCAAAATGCTTTGTTTCTAAACTTAAACAGTTAAAACATCAATTTAATACAGCAGGTTTTGTAGTGAATGTAAATTATCAAGTTTGGAGTGGATTTGATCGTCGAAAGAGGGAAGGGATTACTGATTTTAAAAGCAAATACAAATAGGGTGGGCCTCCAGAGGTTGAAGAGAAAGAAGTTTAAGATAATATTAGGGCAGGAAATACAATCAATTGCATTTATTATGTTATATTCCCACATTTGCCTTGAAATCCTGTGCCCAAACATCCCAAGTGGGCAAGTCTTAGTAGGAGACTGCAAGTATCAGCAATTTCTTGAGGATCGTAACCTGGATATCCTCTCCTAGGTTGAGCTAGCAAAGTAGATGTGCTAAGGAGTACTGAAATGGGCCATCCTCTACCACCAATTCTTTCTAAAGTGGCTCCACAATGCAATATATCATTTGCTACCAGATCATATTTTACTAATACATCCAATTTCTTTTAACATTTATTATAATACTTGAACTAATTCATCAAAAGTAGTGGACAGACAGAAGATAAAAATGACAGTGTGTAACAGTCAACTCCTACTTATAATGAAAAAAACAACCTTTTAGTATCTGCAATTTTAAAACTGTGTACACTGCAAAGTCTGTTTTTTCATCTTGTATATCCATAATTTCCACAAAGTCACACCTGATACTATTAAGTTTTTCACCTACTAATGTCCTTGAAACATTAACTGCACATACTTCATAGGTTAAGTTTTCGAATTGTAGGAATGGTGAAATGCAGAATGTCTTTATACCAACAATGTTAGGATCCAGTTGTCAATATACAAATATACACCAAAACACAAATTGGGGAGGTTCTTTTCACTGGGTAGGTCACATGAGAAAAGGAGGAGAGGTGAGGTTGTGCAAATGGGAGGGTTATTGTGAATGGTTATAAGAACATTTTCATATTTTGCTCTTGAGACATTGGTGCTTGTTGTAATAGGAAAATTATTGTAATTGAAATAAAAACTTTTCAGTCACTCACAGGGTGAAGACGACTTGATGTGAATATACATGTTCACATGCATGTTCAACCCAAAGTTATTCTATGCAAATTTAGCAGTGCTTAAAATGATAGTTTTCTTAGTTAAAATGAGTTTTGCATAATTTTTAAATGGAAGTTCCACCAATTTTGTTACTTATATAAGACATAAATATGAATTGGAGATAGTTGCAGCGAAATATTTTTGGGTTTTTTTTTACTGTGAGAAGGGACATTCCAGAGAATAGAGCCCTGGGTTTCTGACTGGATTGTCCTGGTTTGATTCCGGGTAATGTCTCAGCTTCACCCACACTAATTTTTCTGCTGCTAAAGCTTCATGAGGAACCGCAGGGGACACTGAGGAAGAAACTCTCCCCCTTTTCCTGATTTCACTTGCCCTTGGGCTTAGGATTAATTGAGCTCATTCCTTACCTATCAAACCAATCTTCAGGCTGATTACTCTGGTTTTTTGTAACTGTGAGGTCTTACGTCATTTTAATTCAAAGCCTTTGAAGAAGTAATGAAAATATGAATATTTTTTGAGAAATATGTCAGGCTTGATAGATTATTTCATATAATCCAGGAATTTCATAGAAGGAGACATTACTTTTATTTAAAAAAAGTTACTGTTTTAATGCAATATACCATTTGCGTCATGGATCAAGTGAGGTGGCATCATAGCATTATCACTATGACACCCTACTTCTACATAATTCACCTTATAAGCTAAATAATTGATATTGTTGTTAACACTTACATAATATTTATTCAGTAGCATATACAAATGGATTCACAATCTTTCCCAATCCAGAAGTTCCCGTAATTTTGTCCGTTTGGTTTCTTATAACTTTCATTTGACTCAAAATTTCCAGCTTTAACTATCACTTTCATAATGCATCAAAGGGATGATGGAGGAACAATTCCAGTGATTAACTGCCGAGGAATTTTTTGTAACTTTATCTCTTTTATGTACTCGATGTCTGTTTAAAAAATGGCTGTTGACTTAGTTTCTCACCATTTCTCCTTCCAGTGATACATACCCATCCCCAGCCACCACTACCTCCCACTCCTGATTCCCCCCCACCCCCTCCACCACCCACATCTCGGCCTTCCATCTCTTCCCTCCCTCCTCCCCTTCCCCCGGAGAGGACCACTTCCACAAACAGTCCCACGCCTCCCCAGAATCCTGCTTCAGCTCCCCCACCACCTAACAATCGCTCCCCACAGCCGCTGCCTCCCACACCTCTCAACAAGTCTGTGTCATCGGGGAACCTCTCCGGCCGGAAGTATTGGTCCTTCAAGAGCCGATTTGGGAGGCGTGCCTCTGCATCCACATCAGCACTCCAAAGGCAGTCCTCCGTGTCACCAAGCACATCTCCGTCATCTTCCACTTTCTACCTCACAGAAACTCTCAATGCTGATACAGGGCTATGTGAGATGAGCGATGGGGGGTTGAAAGTTCAACCAGTCGAGAAGTAAGTAAAAATTTGCCCATTGAAGTTTCAAGAACATTGAAATGGAGTGAAAATATAACTGGTGCTTATTACCTGTGGAATGTTTGTCTTCTGAATCTTGCTAGCAAGGAGTGATTTTTACTTCTCTCTTTTAGAAAACTATTGCTTTCAACTTTCAGAGGTTTTCTAAAAATTGAAGTTAGGNCATCTGCCTATACTTATGCGTTGGGCAGTTTTCAATACCCTTCTGTAAGTTAAACTCCTTAGTTGTTATTTTTCATGTGTTCACATAGCTGTAGATGTGTGTATATCTTAATTAGTGCAAGGTTAAGCTCTCATTGCCTGTATTATCATGGAATGATATGTTTATTTTAAGATTGCATTATTTAAATTCTTGTTTTGATGCTGATATTGGACTGTGTTCATATACTTAATTTTAATAGGCTCCTAATAAATTTTGCTATTATACCTCTATGAAACCATCACCTATAACAAATATTTATCTTTTGTCCCGTATTTAGAGTATTTAGAAAGGGATGATAAGAATGTAGTTCATGTGTATTGCTGATGTTTTAACTCCAATAGGTAACTTAGCCTAATAGGTCATGAATAGCCTGCTACAATGGTTCAGAAAACAACAAAATAATGGTGGCTTGAAAGTAAGAGTGAGAAACAATCGTATTGAACTTCAAGCATGTTGCTTTAACTTAACACTAAAGTTAACTTGTAAAAGAAGTGAGGCATTGCTGCTGGGTGCATGTCTTATGTACTTGATAATTAACAGTAAAAAGAGTTATTTTGAATGTTGGTTACTAAATAATGTTAATATTTACAAGTGCAGCTATCTTTTGTGATTTCACAAGGACCAACTTTGCTTGCATGATAATTTGGTGGGTTAAATTGATCATAATGATGTTTATATTGGAATTTTCTGATAGAATCTAACAGACTTTGTTGTTTTTACTTGCAGGTCATCAGAAAATAATATTCGGTGGAGTATTTCAGGAGAGGATATCATTGATAAATCTAAAAATGTGGAGGAGAAAAGGAAAAGCATCTCTTCTAAGCCTCCAGTCACCAGAAAATCATCAATGAGACCACGGGGGCCACCACCTCCTCCACCTAATAACCATAATTTGACTCCTAGTTTTCAAAATGGAGAAACTAGGAGCTCTGTGCCTTGGCATCCAAGTTCGTGTCCAACATATGCACCCCCTTCAACAGCATCATCATCCTCCTCATCCTCCTCTCCATATGCATTTAACTGCAATAGGTCTTCCCCTACAACTTCATGGTATGCTGATATGGATGATGCTAACCTCCAGCGTGCTGGATCATTGGATGAAAATGGTTGGTCTTCTTTCATTGAGGTTCCATGTAGATGGATAGAGAAATCATTCAGTAATTATCTAACGATTAATGGTTATTATTGTGAGATATTTTTGTTTTTCCCATGTTGAGGATCCAGGCATTGTTCTCAAAGGTGCTTATAGGTATTAGAAAGTCACATTACCTTGTATGATAATCCTGATAAATCAATGTGCATGAAATATTTGGAGATGGGAAGGATCTTTAATTTCATAGATGCATATATAACCATTTAGATTAGTGAAATTTAGCTGTAAATATATTATGTTCAGTTAATGATTATTGTAAAATGTTTTGATTGTGTCAATTTGGTATGAATGTTCAACTCATTATTATCATTTTTTTTATCTACCAAAATTTCCAAATGAGAGTTTTAAAGTTGTTAACTCCCTCCATATTTTTTTATTTCTGAGCTTTAGTAATCCCTTTTTAGGATTTTAGATTTAAATTGAACCAAATATCATTACTTAAAGTTTGCTCAACGTCAGGATTACCTTCAATGAACTGATATGACAATATCCTACAAAATACAATATGTTTAACACTAATGGTAAGGATTTCCTATGCAACTCAAAGTAAAATTTAGACACATTATTACAAAGTCTAGGTGTTCTGATGCTCGAGACTAACCTGTAAGGGACCTTTCACTGAAATTAGATGTAGCATTGTAGTAATTATGGGTTATGTAGCAACACTATGTCACACCATTGAAATTTCAGAAAGCATTTATGTAGCCTACCTAATGGAAAGGTTTTGCATAGTTGACATAGGAAATCAAAAAAGACTAGTTTCATTTGCTAAAATGGTTTGAATATGTAAAAACCTTAATTCCAAACAGTATTATGGGACATCAGTATTAGAATGAAGTGTTAAAAAAGACTCAACATTCCTTACTTCCCCTATGTATTTTGATCCCTTGTGTAAATAGTTCTGGGATTAAGTGGGGTTCATGTGTGCATTTCTTCAACTTTAGGAGAAAGGCTATGAAACAGTAAATTTGCTTGCTTTCAAGTGGATATCAATTGTTTTCGTGTGATACAAATCCTTGGTAATATTTTTGAACTTGCATGCCATATTTAACCTTTTAAAACTTTTAGGAGTATTTTACACCATTTCATCTTATTTCCAGTAAATAAAAAAAATAGGGAAAACAGAATGTCAACAGCGTCCTGGTATGCTGATATTGGACTGTGGACTTCAAAGAATTCTCAAAGTATTCAAGGTGAGAAACTTTTTATGTTGTCATAGGGAAACCTATTTTGTTTGATTGTGTTTTAAAAAAAATATTTTAATCCATAATGCAATGTTGCTAGCAAATTAAATTCCATTTTAAGGGCTCTTTTATATTT
>LYUA01000022.1:660962-679022 GCA_002093875.1 Calopteryx splendens
CACTTTCCTTAAAGCATTTGATTATTAATAGCGATATTTCTCAACGGAAGTACTGTGTATTGTTTATAATCGGTTTTTATAATTATTATGTATCATAACCTCTCTTGTGTTTCATGTAAAATTTAAACTTTTTGCTAGTGATACTTTAAAGCATCACTAGTAAAACGAATTCGCACCGATGTGCTTATTAACAATTAGTCCCCAACTAATTCTATATTGATACCTGCCTCTTTAGGTGTTGTATGCTCATTTGCTACTACATATTTTATTACTACCTCTTAAGTCTAAACAATTGACGGCAAAAACTGAAATTTCAGGGTTGAATTGCAATTGGACTCCAGCCATTATTGCAATTAATTCCATGGCAACCGAACTTCAACTATAAACTGCATCCAATGGACGAATTGGATTCCCAATCCGTGGAATTGTATTCCATAATTTCACGAAGATCATGAGCACAGAAAATGTTACATCGAAACTAAACGATGGAAAGAAAATCACTTTAATTCAAGGTGGGTGCAGATACTGTTTGTTACTTGAACGAAATTAAAACCAGCTGAGCCACTGATCGTATTTTTAGGCCAGTCCAGTGCGGAATGTCAAATGTTGCATACTCTGATTCGTTTTATTACGAATTTAAATTATATTTAATTCACTTGTGCCTTATTTTGTTCAAACCTGTGTAAAAAATTACAATCGGTGTCAAGAGTCATAGGGTTCGTGTAAGTTCTTGTGGTCTGGAGAGGTATGGGATGCCAAGTCAACCGGACAATGGTACTCTCTGACGGCATGCCACGGCAGCACCAACAAGGGAATCGGGTGTTAAACTGCGGTAGGCGGCAGTTTGTCCGCTTATTTCAGGGTCGATAAATATAAATCATGTGCGATATGTTCAATAGTGTTTTTATGATAGATTTACACTATGAAAGATGTTACTTGTATGCGTTTATCGACAAGGTAGGTGGCAGTATCAGGTGGTCACGTCGATTTTGAATTTAGATAGGGAAAGGTAGAAAGTTACCCTTTTATTAACATTGAGTGCTCATTATTTATTGAATGTAAGTAGATGTATGAAAAAGGTTCTTTTACTATGGCATTGGGGTGTTTATTATATTTTAAATAATTAACCACATGAAATGTTATTGTAATCTGATAATCTGTGGGCTAGCATCATGATGGCCCAAACTTTCAATCATTTAAAACCCGACATAGCAACGACTTGATATTTCCCAGTTGATAACGGATGCGTATTTGTATCTAAGGCCAAGTTTTTTGCCTTTGAGGAAATCTGTCAGTATTTTTGTGTTCGTTTCTCGTAATTTGTGGTCCTGAAATTGATCGGCGGAAAAAAGATTCATTGAATCAATATAATTGACAATATAGTTTTCTAATTTTCTGATCGGTTGATGTAGTGTGGGGCTTCGAGTTTTTCATAATATGTCACTAGTAAAATAATTGATTTTTTCCATTGTAAATTGCGTAGTTCGGATCGCAATATTTTCTTATATGTAAGCTTCAAGTAACTGTACCTGAATTATCTGTCACAGATTACTTCAGTCGGACGGTAATTTGTATTTGTATTTCTAAGGCGATTTTCTCTGTTGCTTTAAGGCCATTCTCTCCTCAGTAGTTTACCATTGTGTACGAAGTGTTGTCTACGTTTTCTAGGATTGTGCATGTTGATAACTGATCTTATATTTTCTGGAATGACTCCCAGATTTTGCCAGTGTCTTAAGTGTCATTGTTTAGTCTTTTCAAAACAAGTGCTTTGGAACTTGCAGATTGTGCCCAAACGTCTTTAAGTTCCCTTTATCAAAAAGTATATTGCATTTTTTCATATATTTGTGAATGAGTTCTGAGCAGGGGTTAAGACCGGATTTCATTGTGGCCAATTTTCATTTTTGTGTATTTACATATGTACATTTATGTATATTATTCATCTTATCGGCGCTATTTGTGGGAATAAGTGGCATTGGATGTGCCAATTATTTTGGTTTGACATTCTCATGTTATTAATTAACAAACTCCTTCATTAGGATTACATATTCCATTACTTTAGTATTTTATGGTTTAAGAGGCCATCACTTCCAGACACCTAATGAGTTTTCTCTACTTCTATATATGTATACTATTATGAAAAGCCCCACACTACATCAACCGATCAGATAATAGTCAGAAATCTAATATATAAGAAATTATATTTAAAGTACACATCCATCTGACGATATAGAAGTTAGAAAAAGGAATTAATTCCATTAATAATTGTTTCCAAAATAATTTTTCCGTAATCAATCAATAGGTTTCAGTGTTTTCCCTGAATTGTCAAGAACGTGTTATACACATTTTATTAATTGCATATCGTGTGTGGTTTTCATCTCGATGTACTCGAACACAAAATAATCTTTCGAAAAAATTTAGATAATTTTGAAAAAAAAACTTGCTCACTACCAATTCTTCTGAGAGTAACATAAAATCTTCGAATAACTATTGCTTATAAGTCACGCAAATTGCTTACAATAATTATGGGGTCCAAAGAAACGTCATATTTTCTGGTCCTCCGATAAAAATATGGGAACTTTTAAACCTATAATATACTCCTAGAGCCAGTTTAAAGGTTAGAAACATAAATATAAGCTCTTTTCTAACACCTTTGGGGAGCAAAGTATAGTGAACAGTGTTCTGTGTGACATCGAGAAGACTCAACGCATGAAATTCTATCAGTTAAAAATGAAATGAATGATTCTGAAAAAATGAATGATTAAATGAAAAGAATCAATGCAGTAGTGTCTATAGTAGAGGTTTTTTTTGAGAAAATGAGTTTTAAATATGGGTTGAAAATAATTTTTTAAACATGATTGGATACCACATCCAAAATGCCCGACGTGGCCAAATATGCATTTGCCGATCGGACAACGGTAATTGAATTGAGTACATGCCGAAACCTAAATAGATTTAGGTACTCCTTTTTCCGCTAAAGAATACTCATAGGGAAAACTTGGCCAATAACAGCAAGCAGTAAGTTAACCACTAGTATTAGATAACCATTCCTTCAGAGACTGCTTGAATATATGTGTAATTCATGGATATGTGGGTACTTAAGAAAGATTTTTGAAATGTATCGTCGTTACTGGACCGGATTTGAACTCCGAATATTTCAATTTGCTATTTTTTTTTAAATTTACAGACGTTAATAAGGAAAGGTCACGTGGGGTAGGAAATGTGACCCGCAAAAATTGCGAAAATTATTTTTTTTCCCTGACAGAGTTGAACGGGTGCCAGAGTTGCAGCTGTTGGATCTGGCGTGGAAAACAATTTACGAGATATGGCCCTGAACTTTAACACCCTGTAAGTCACAAAGCGATCTCTTGGCAGGATCATAGTATTGAGCTTTAGGCCGAAGAGATGGATTCTTTGGAATGTTCATGCGGAAGAAGGAAAGTTCCTACGAAGATCAAGACTCTAAAGGCGGCAGCGTTTGTTGCAGCGCGCTATATTTAACAATAGTAGCTGCAGCTTATAGACAGGCTATCAATTTAGCCATTGCTTCGAAGTTGAATTATAAAAGTCAGCTTTAACTCAGTGACGATTGCGAAAAAGTGAATTTTATGAATTTGCTCTCTTATTCTCTTTTTCTTTTAGTAGCACGCAGAAATTAGGAATGAAATTCTACAAAAAAACTCTAAATTTTCTTCAAAACCACAATAATCCTTCCCCCGAGAAAATCTACCATTATCAAGGGTTCCTCCACAACCTCAATACCTCCCTCATTTTTTGTGTCAAACAATTTGTGGATAAGAGAGATTTTACAGTCTAGAATCCTAGCTGCGACAGTTTTTCCAAGGTTTTGCGTTTGGATTCATTCCTATTCCCATCATAACCCTTTAGGATGCATTCCTAGTATAGAAAGTACTGCTTGAACTGAATGAAAACCATCTTCTTGTGCTGCTATAGAAAACAGTTCTTCTTTTATGTAGTTTTTCCCATTTTAATTGTTTAATTTCTAGGGACATTCAGCGTTTCCGAAAATCACTAATATCTCTCAAATGCCTCCATTTATATGCAGCTTTCGGAGGTGAATTCTGAAATATAGTAGTTATTTAAGATTAATAATGGTATTTGGTTAAAATATATTTTTACTGCTGTAGTTTCCATGACTAAAATTATTTAAATGGGGTCTATTATTAAGACTTTTTAAATATCTCATGCCTGTAGCTGAATGTATTTAGAATTTATTTTGAATCTCGGAAACGAACGGGATGTGTGTTACGCAGCAAACTAGAACGGTAGTTGCAGCGACGCTGTTATTGAAAACTAGCGTCCTCAGCTGAGAAATTAGCTCCCTCAGCGGTCGCTAGTTAGCTAGCCTGCGCGGCGATGCTAAAAAAATCAAGTTGGTTGAACTGATTTTCCCCTAAGATCAATGCTAATATCATCTTTAAACCGAGTTTCTGTAAATCTGCCAAAAAGTTCCTCTATTAACATTTTCAGCATACAGAAAATTCAATGGTGATTTGAGGTGAGATATATTTTTTGGAAGAGAAGTTGAAAATTTTGCGTGAGGGGTCAATTTAATACCTTCCTGTGTATGCTGTGATCCGCCACCGTAGTAATCAACTTGAAGTTCTGGTTTGGACTAGCTCGAATCCTGAGATAAAAGAATGATGAAATAATTTAGATTTTTTTCCATATCCTAACTTTTCCAAATTGCATCAGGTACTGAGAATTAGGTTTTGCAGATGAGTTATCCTTTGGCAAAGTAATCGAACGAGTGTGAGCCGCCCCTGGATGTGAGGGTAGAGCTCACCTCCAGGGTCCGCCCAATAGTCCGCAGGGTCCGCAGGGTGCCCAACGTCACCCGTAATCGAACCCGGATCCTCCGGTTAGTAGCCCAGCGCTCTAACCACTGGACTACCAATTGACAATTGAAAATCAATTCCCAATAGTTAAAGTCCATTTTCTGTACTTTTATGCGCATGGGCCAATTGTATTTATAAGATTAGAGATCGTGAATATCGGAAGGTTTATACTTCAACTTTCTGAAAATATTGGAACAATGAGTAAAAGTAAGGAAATTACACTCGTGTTGTAAGAACTGATTTCGATTTGTTAATTACCGCGATGAGCAAATCAAATTAGGTTAATTCGTATGTTTACTAGTTTATTTCATTATTTTACTATTATCCATCCATTCCTGCCTCATAATACTTCTCACTAGTATTTTTATTCTTCTAAGAAGTCCCTTCGCCCTCGTCATCTGTTTGTTGCTCTCAGTTGTTGTTCAAATAGGTCAACGGAACCAAAGATTACCTCGCGTGTTTGCTTGTTGGACAATTCGCTAATGGAGTTATGTATCTTGTCAAACGAAACGGAATAACCAAAATTACTGCGAGGGTAAATATCTGATTGAGCGAAGTTTATTCAAATGTGGCACGAAAGCACATCGAAATCGGGCTGAGGGCCCCTTACAAAACAGAATTTTTATAGATGGAATTATTTAAAACAATCAGTTATCCGGAATTTTCTGATGATACAAAACGCATTTGAAATACCGACAGCGCTGAACCCATTTCGTCATCAATGAAGTAGAAATTTGAAAGATAAGATTGCCAAATCTCCGTCTACGGATGCTATTGGTTCTTTACTGCCCATAGATACCGTTCCACTTCCTTTAAACCGGCGAATCAGTTATCAGTGTCCACTGTTCTACTTCCCGAACACGTTTCTAGTACACGTAGGATTCTGGTATTCCCCCAAAACGAGTGCGTCAGTGTCTCGATCCCTCCTGGTTCCGTCTTGTCGCCAGAGAAAGGAAACCACTGTCCCTCCCTCCAGTCACGGATCACTGAGAAAATTAGTGATTAATCCTCGAGCACCGCGCACCCCGGAGACTATGCACCTCCGCCAGCGAAATGGGCGACAGACGTTCCCCCGAGGCGCCACATGCCCACGCTCTTCGAGGCAATTACTCACCTGGCGACTCATTTTCCCAACGGCCTCATCCTACTCTCTCCCTCCCTCTCACTGTTGGTCACGCAGACGTGACCAATTGACTCTGACATCCTGGCTGGGAGTGGAGGAATTCCGAGACTTAATCATTCCTCATATTTTTCACGTCGAAACCTTTTCCGGTATTCCTTTTCCACTTATTTCTCTTCGGCGGACCGCAGAAGGGACTTTTCCACAAATGCGGTTTCCTCCTAAGCACGTCTTCTTCCGTGTCGCGGACGGAAATGTCTGGTAAAGAACAAGGAAAGCAGTTTCAAAAGCACTTACGGAAAATTTCCTGTAAGGCTGCATTCGAAGGTGGGGATAGTGGTTTTATAGTTCCGATGCACAGAACCAAGCGTTGAAATTTTGAAAGTTGTCAATATTCGTCTTGGTTTGAATTCGTAACTCTATTCTTAAAGATACACGAGTATTTTTAACCAATCTGACCCGAGTTAAAATCCTGACGTTTGATGATTGAACTAGGGCTTAAATTGAAATATCTGGTGTTTTCCCGACGAGGTCACTGGGTAAAGCCTTCTCTGGCTTTTCCCCCGGGTCAGATTTTGCATTTCTGCCGACGTTTCAATTTGCGAAACGTGCATCTTCTTCAGGTCTTCTTAGTAGGTAATGTAAGTGATGCACTCGTCGAACATCGAAACGCCGGTAGAGATGTGAAATCTGACACGGTTGAAAACCCGAGAAGACGTCACCAACGACTTTAATGTATTAAAAAGTTACGATTTAAACATAATTCAGTACTCTGTGCTAATGCATTATTGGGCTGTGCCTGTATATGATTCTGAAAGTTTTAATCATATGCATGTGCTAATTGCATAAAGTTATAGTGACTAATGAAGACATGAAATAGGATCAAAGGTATTTGCAACACGGGAATTTCCTCTTACTTATTGTTAGTGGCTTTGCGATATAGTGGATATGCGAATACGGCTGAAGAAAACTTGGCTTAATGAAACGAGTTGATGGTAGTTGTAGATAAAATTATAATAAAATAATAATATAATTAATTTTGAATAATTTTTTCTCTTTAAAATTGAAAAGAGTACCATTTATACTCTACGGTTTGAAATATGTTACTAGGAGAAAGTAAAAAACTACGGAGTTATTTGAGGAACCATACAGTTGGGAATAATTTGATTCATGAAGAGAAGAAGCCAGACCAACACTTTTACATAAGAACAAGACACTTGAGATTATTTCCAACCATCGTAAAACAACAGAAATACAGATTTCGCGCTGACGGATTTACTATATGATCCTTCTTTCCTCGCTATACGCTATGGCGACAATACCAAACATTTATTTTTCCCCGTTTTCCGTACACCCTCAGCTTCACCCAAGCTGTGTACCATTTTTCGGGTACCAGGTAATCCTGGGAAATCACAGGCGATACAGGATAAGGGACTACCCCCCCCCCCTTATTACCCTGATGTGTGAATTTCACACGCCGTTGGGATTAGTACTGGGTGAGCTCTATCTCACCTCCTCTACCTGTGGTGACCTCATCTACCAAAGCGACCTTCGGCTTGATTCCTGTGATTGAGTGATTCCTTTCTTGAAACCCCATTAGCTTCCCTTCATTTTGCAAAAAAACTTCACCTTACGAGTTCATTTTCATCTACATTTTCATAATTAAATCCTGGTGTCCAAACATTTCTCGCCCCCCGCGTGATTTAATCTCCTTAAACTCACCCTATTTGTTTTAGACAAATTTAAATAAAATTTAATCACGTGTAGTTGATTGCTTCGCGATGTTTACGAAATGTTTTGAAGAGTAGACCGAAGTATTGGAAGATGTAAGTAGATTGGAGGGATGGGTGTCGTATTTAAAACTCCTTCACGATTTAAGTTCTGCAAGTGAGAGAAGCGCAAAGAGAAAGAATCAGGATATTTCAGGGAGCTATAAGATGTGGATGGAAGTGGTATCGAGAAGTAACGGGATACTGAAAATCAGTTCCTACATAAAGTAGAGCGTTGGTTAGTTAGGTATGGAAAAGCAGAACAGTAATAAGTATTTCAAGTAAAGAATACGAAATTATCAAGAACTGAAGAAGTCAGTAGCGTAGAGGAAAAGGGTTTTCCTATTATTGGCATAGCTCATAAGTTACTCAGGATTTGCAGGGATCGTCCGAATCGAAACACTAACTGGTGCAATACCTACGTGCAATGATGAAACCTATTTAAATTCGTTATAACCTCGTAAGTGTGAAAGTGTTAACGGGTTTCATGAAAGATGACGATTCATGATTTTATTAGTCACTAATACTCGTCGGTCATCGGTGAGAGATGCTTCTCCTCGAGAGGATATTTCCCTTGAAAAAAAAACGGTTGTCCTGTTTTTCAATATTAGAGACAATGAAATAAACGAGCTTCATCATCAACGCTAGTTCCGTTACAAAGGTCAATGTGTGTCATAGAGTCTTCCTTGTCGGGATAAACCAGATGCATCAGTGCTTGAGCAAGGCTAGCGATTTTACCATTAAAAGTGTTAGCTACAGAAAAACGATTGCGTTGTCACTGGTGGAGTTTTGATTACCCTTTTCATGGAGTTATTACTGTTGGGTATAGTACATGAACTATCACACAGATAAAATCCGACGACTTGGTAACTTGGAACCCATCACTTTATCCTTGGAATTAAAAAGTATTCTATAGTTTCTTTATAATAAAAGAAGAATATTCTGCAATTCAATCTATGAATCACTAGAATGTAGGCTTCCGCGGGTAATATTCATTAAAAAATTTGTTTTTCGGGTCACACCGCGTAAAAAATATATATATTAATGAAATTTCTCGGAATTTTGTCGGTGTCATTTTAAAAAATGTGTTGCGTGGTGTTACCCGGAAAGCAAATTTAATAATTTATTATCATTTTCTGATGCAGAGATTGAAAACTTTGTTATTTATTATTTCTTGTGAAATGTTGAAATTTTGGAATAATAATATTATTTTATTGAACGGATCACCATTAATTATGCAATAAATTATTAGGGGAGTAGTGTTTTTTAAATGCAAATTAGTGCTTGGTAATACAATTTTATACGCTTTATTGAACTTCCGGTTATTTTACGAGGGGCATTTTGGGAGTTGGGGTGCGTAGAAACACATTTCAATAAATTCCAGGGCGATATCCAGGGATGCCATTCCTGCTAATGATAATGTGCGTTATAGTTATTGTTACTGAATATTTATCGTCACCAATGAGGTGGAACTTCTAATGATATTCTCTTCTAAATTCACGCCGGGGAACCTTAAATAACTGATTATAAAATCTCTGACTTGATCACAAATCATTGCAGCTGTGCCGCGAGATACGTGATTACAATCTGTACCCAGTTAAGAGAATAATTGCCTTATGAGTAGGTATAGCAATGACTTGGAAATACTCCTAATGATGATCCTCCTAGTGATTGTCCCTCAGGTTTTCTTATTAGGAGATTCAAGTGCTTGGGGGTGACGTCAACTCTCTGATTAATGTACGATAGTTTCTGTAGAAATCGTTACTTTAAAATTTTCATGCCCTGTTAACGTCAAAAACATAGCTAAAATTATGAGAAATTTATGATGCTTCCAGCATGGGACTTCCCACTTTATAAATCAATACTTTGAGAGAGAGTTTGTGTATTTTATCATGGATCGTAAGATTTGGCTGACTAACTGAAGCCTAACAAGCCTCATTTGACTTAACTTCTACCTTTGCTTACACTTTTAGGCCTTCCCATTTCTGCATTAACGAATTTTCTGTATGTTAGTATAGTTATTTTCTGTATGATAGTAGTAGTTAGTAATTAATTGTCTGTAAGTTTAGAAGTGAGTGGTAAAGATCAACTCGACCTCACTATCCCACTTATTTCTGCCCTTTTTGATTCTCCGTTCGCCATGTTTTTTGTAAGGGCTAACTCACATAAAGGTTTCTAAAAGACAAAACAACCCAATTCCAACCCAACTCCATTCCAATGTTCTTAAAAACTTTAATTTTCTTTGTCCTCTGAATTATGTCAAGAACTCAAAATTCAAGATGCTTACTAAGACATCTCGGCGATATTCTATGTACCATATATTAGCGATTATTATTTTTGCTAAGATCTACTTGTCGCTCTGGCCTCGTGTGTTTACCTCTTCCTTAGCTTCCTTCCTTAGTTTTCTTCCTTCCTAGCACAAAATGATCTCCACCTTAGCAGTCGCTTAGTTTGTCATCCTATCTTCTGCTAATAATCCATAACTTCTATTTTTACTTTATTTGAAATTGAACCTAAGTTCCTATAATTTTCTAATTCCACTGGCATTCCTCATAAATGTTACGACGCAAACCAAAAAATATTTCCTTGTCTAAATCTAAAATCATTGAGTAAATCTAGAGGATTTTTTAAATCCAATTTTTTTATATGCCTTCATCAAAAGATATTTTATACAAATGGAATTTAATATTTTTGCTGAAAACCGTTATGTAGAGTATAAATAGCAGGAAAAAAATTGAGAGGAGGGTTTTCTTTATTCAAAGTTCATATTTGAAAGTTATTCTCTTCATTCCTTTATCATTTAATACAGTGATTTGTATGATTGACTGTTCATACAATTTTATGGTTGAAAGCTGAATGAAGATGAACAGAAGGTTTTTTAATGTTTAAAAAATCTTAATAAACAAACAGCACCTTGTCTAGCACAAATAAATTGGGTGAATATGTTGAACTAGAATCTTCCAAATTTAACTTTGCAACATGTTTCAGATATTTCTTAAAATCATTGCCAACCACTTGCAAGTACATACATTCAAGGGTTGATTCAAAATTGATTCCGGCATCCTTCCTTAGTTCGATTTTCTTTTTACAAGATCGGTTTTAGTGCATTTTATTCTATTTTTACCGCATTTTGTAGCTTTGTAGAGGAAATAAAACATGCATTCTTTCGTGCATGAATAAGACCTTTCTTATAATCGTTAGTTAATATTTAGGAATATTAAAACCCAAATCATTGAAGTTCAGGGTAAGAAAGATGATTTTAGGCTGTATTTTAATTCATTCCCATTTTTAGTCCAGAATATTTTTTTCCGACATCTTTTATCTCATTACTCGATGAATCATATGAGAATCATGTCCCTGAGGATTCCTAGAAAGGCGAAATACCCGCACTTGGTCTGCGATGGGTAAAAATGGTCGAGGGAAGTTGATAATGGGCTATGGACTGTTAAAAAACTGTTTACTAAATGGACAAAACTGTTGAATTTTAGTTCACCCTTTACATCTTTCCGTGATTTATAAAATTAGCTATCTTCTATGAATATATGCAAGTTCCTTTCTGGGAGGATACTCCATTTTGTATGTTTTTATAAAGCATCATCAATTATTATATTATAGGATATTTGTTCTTGACTTTATTATATACATAAGCACTGTGCCTATTTCACGTAGGTTTTGGATACACCCTAGAAGTATTGCAAAATTTCGGTTGTCCGGTTTTAAATGACCTGGCATTTCTCAGCCCAGCAAAACATAAATATCATTGGATCACTCTAAATCATATTGTAAATCCTCACATTTTTCCACCTATTTAGCGTTGCCTAAATGGCTTATTCTTTTAATCGCTTACAAAACATTCTCACTTTCTTTAGCATCTGATTATCTCTAAATAACCTTCTTCACTTTTTCTGCCCTCCTCAAATTTATCTGAGTAACTTCTTCTCTTCCCATACTATGCCTAACATCTTTATTTGTCTTCCTTTCCTCCCATATCCTTCACCTTAATTTTTCCATGCCCACAACTAAAAAGCTTCCTATAAATCTACGTTCACCTTGCTTACCTTTGACTAATATGCTTCGAAATTCAAAGTCCTTGTCCTTATCATCAATCCCTTACTATGGACCTCTTCGGATTTTATGTATGAGCAATGCAAATAGTTTTTGTTGTGAATTTTATATTTAATTGGAAAAATTAGATTTCTTACCGAGTGTTAAAATCGTTCTTCATTGCTGAAAGTCTCGAGCATCGAAAGTGTTGCGGTTAGCTGAAAGAAATTTGCGGCCACCCGAATTAAAGCAGGCGACGTGAGTCACGTGACCAAACTGTACATCCCTGTCTCCACGGAACAAATTATCCCAGATCGTTTGAGTGTAACCGCTGCTGGAATGTGATATAATCTGTTGAAATTCATCCAACCAACCATTGTTCGTTTTGATAGGTGAGAATAGAATACACAATGCGTTACAGCGTGTGAAATCACTCTTTCTGAGTGATGGTGACAGTTATTTTATCCGTGGCGTCCATGGTGTTCCGTGATTCTGGTCCCCGTAAAGCAGCACGAATTGGGTTTGGTTTGGTACGTCCAGAGCCGTCATCTGAGTTTGAACCCGAGATTCTGTAATCAATCTCTTTAACCACTATACTACCAGACCGGCTTGAAATTCATCACCCCTCGAACTTTGCCTCCGTTGTTCTCCTTGCCATTATATGTAGTTCAAGCGCTTTTTCTTTTCCGTATGTTCCCCGCGATGATTTGCGCAATGAGTCCTCAACTTTCGTCTCTGCTAATAATCATGTTTCTGACGCAAGTTTCTCGCAAGGCATTGATATTTATTGCAGCAAGACGACCGGCTAGAGACTTAAAAGCATTCCGAGTTATACATTTTATTTGCGATAACGCTGAACACTACGTTTTAATTTTTATTATGGAGTATTTTTTACATAGCTAACGATACCAACGATACCTAACAAACTATTTAGGAAATAAAGGGGCGGAAATAACGTAACTTTCCTTATTTCTACTCAGTTTTATTATTCATGAATCGTATGCTTGCAACAAAGCTGAATATGCGTGCCATTACCTTATTATATTTATCTTCAAATTCTGTTAATCCCATGGGGAGAAAGTACATGGATAGAGTGATTTACTATAGAGCGAATGATTGCTTAGTAGCATAATTGGTTATCACACTTAACTTGCATAAATGTAAAGCTAAGTATACAATGTTAGTTACTTGGTTACCTTTGATTAGCTAAAAATTGGTTTACGTTTTTCCTTAATATATATGTGTTCATATTCCAACAACAAATCTATATATAACACTATATTCAGCTACATAGGTGCATAATATTAAACTTCTGACATGTCTAACCATCTGAATATTGGCTCTGTGTAGTAAAAATGTCCTCCACGATATTTAGGAGTATCTTACTCTTTTAGAAATCCATATTTCCCGAGTTATATTATTAACAAAACACTAGCTAATTCAAAATGCCATTATTCCTGTCCAAGTGAAAGGCTTTCAGGAATGGGATTGTAAATTTATTAATGTGGTAGACATTGCTAGCAAATACGTTTAAGTGGACATTAAAATATTTTTAACATATACCTTAAATTGGCCTGATTAAACCGGGAGACAAAAAATAAACGTGAGGAGATTTTACAGACCTTCGTAATAGGTAATTACACGATAGATTGGTGGAAAATGCGTCAGGATAACCTCGTGCTGAGAGGCGTCTAAGATGGTATTAGAGCTTTTTTTCTTAGTTTTAGGGTTCAAGTGGCGCAACGTTCGGCGTTATTGTTTTAAAGAACGGGCGCCCTTCTGTCGTGAAGCATGGGAAGAGTTCCGACTTCCAGTTCACCCCCTTACTTCCTATAATGGATCACTTACAAAGGACCACACAGAGTGTCAACCCTAATAACTCGCCATGTCACTATTCTCTTTAAGAGAGGCTTGCCCCTCCTTTGGGAAAAAGAGCCGGAAGGAACCCTGAGACTCAATTTGTGTGTGAAAGATTGAATGCTTCTTGAGGGCCGGGAATGGGATGAAAAATTAGAAAGACGGCGATCTTGTTATGGGGAACTGGACGGGGGACAAGAGCCGGATGGCCCTTTTGTCGAGCTCCAAGCACCAAAGCTCTCGTCCCACCGTGTCTGGAATCCCTCATGTCTCCATGCTCTTAAAACTGCTTTATTTTCCATTGATCGACTCCTCTTTTCAAATTCCTAGCTCTCGAAGTGACGAGGAGAATCGGTTTTTCTACTCACGAGATCTTCCGGCTCGAGTTTCCAGTGCATGCTCTCACTTCCAATCCAAACACCGTCCAACGCTCCAGCTGACATAGTTCAATCGATTTTACTAACCCGCGTTCGAGACACAAAGTGAATCATAAAGGTATTGAAACAATTGATAACTTTTAGAATTCTGAGAAAATCTCATGAAACTTCGTCCGTTGGATTACGCCCCAAGAATTTCAATGTTCCTGGATCGCACGGGTTATTTATTTTAGTTATTTTTTCACATTGAAAGCTGTGAATTTTAGTGGATCTCGTCTGTCCGTCACAAAAAGATCAGTTGCGTTCGTCCCATAATCATCATTACAACATTGAAGAGCAAGGCAAGGCAATGGACAAAATAGACGGGAACGCATGCTTTTCAAAGTTCACTCTTCTCCGAGTGAGCATAGAGTGAATAGCTGTTTTTACTCTGAGATTTCATAATGTTCGGTGTGAATTCGTAGAAAATCCGCGAATTTACAGCTGAGAGGGAAGAATCGGCATTGCTGGAAGGAACATGACGGCGTCGAGCGTACAATGTAAGAGTCGCGTACCCTCGCAACTTCCTCTCAAATATCACAATTTTTGGAACGTAGAGTTTCTTTGATAAAAAATTCAAGTATATAGGTGCCTCTCCGTCCTCTAGCCTTTTCACCGCCTATATTTCCACACATGAGGGATCGCAGAGAGCACACTTATCTCCGAACAACGATCATTCCACCTCACGGGATCCGTTCATTCGACTTCCTGCGATTTCCACTTCGCGCCAAACAATTTTCCCTAACGCGACAAGCACTGGCTTATTTTACTCTCACCTCAGCAGGTACTACACGGCTCATCATATTTTCTGGTGTTCCTTCAACTGTGAGATATATTTTTCCTGAAGAGAAGATATCAAAAATGTCCACTATCATCCCGGTGCACATTGCCTTCTGCTCTCTAGTATGACTTCCGCCAGGAGGGACTGTATTATTAACAATAATAATCTATATTAAATAAATAATCGTCGCTTAGAACGCGGAACGACGATCGATTGAAGACGTTTAAAGTTGCTTTTAGAGATTCATATGCTTAATCCTAACGTTAACATGTCAAGAATGATTTCCCCAGAAAGGTAATTAGGGCCAGTTGGGGCTCAGAAGATCTGATTGCATGTCCATTCGGATATTTCCTTTGATAAATATGGAAAAAATATTCAGTTTTAAATTATAATGGTATATTTTTATGCTATATATATTCAAAGGGGCCATCTAAAATGAAGTAGTCGGTTTGGTACCTTAGGGTTGGAACAAAATTTGTTCAACAAATTACAGTATTGGTGTATATTTATCTCCATTTCACCGTTAGAGTTTATATTAACTTGTTCCAGTTATGTCAAAGTTGAGATTAACAAACATCTAAGAACAACTTTTAAATTTCTAAGCCGATCAATAGTCTAACCATAAATAATACAGAATCCTTCCGTATGGCAAGAGTGCCGTTCCTGAAAGCCCTTCTTATAGGCACATGTAGGATTTTATGAAAATAAATGGACTGATTATGCTACGACTCAACTTATTAAAATGTCTCAAACTTGTGTCCCCATTAATAAAATCCTTATCGCATATCAACAGACACATAGCTTGTTCGATGTAACTCGTTTGCTCAATTATTGTTCCACTTCACGTTTTCACATTTCTTAAGCTTCATGTATTCTATGGAAAATTTGAGTACATATTTCTTTTTTAGTCTCCCCCTTTAATTTTCTTTTCCCTTTTGCCAATTACTGTTGTATTTACCAAGATCTTTCCACAGAATAGTTGGTCGTTTATTCCTTTATTTCATCGTTTTCCTTAAGCTTCACAATTAATCCGCTCTCTGCAAAACTATTCCGTTTGGTCTCCATTATTTTCCCATAGCACCGTACAGTAGCGTAACAAGAAAATAATTTCAGGGGAGGATGCTGTCTGTTCCTTGCCAACTGTACGGGAAGAGTTTATTTCTTCAGTCCAAAATTTTTATTGAAAATTTTATTATTGGCTTTATTGTTATCCGGCTTCTAACCAGAAGTCCAGGGTTCAATTCATGTTGGGCGTGCCTCTGGACACCCTCAGCTTCATCCAAGCTGTGTGATTTTTCGGGTACCAGGTCTTCCCGGGAAACCGCAGGCGACACAGGGAATAAAGAACTGGATCCGCTACTATGATGTCTGAATTTCACACCCTGTTAGTGTTGGGTGACCTCTACCCTCACCTATCAAAGGGTTCTTCGGGTTGTTGACTGTGGTAAATAATTGATACTTTATTTTTTTATTGATAATTTTCCAAACAAAAATTAAAATTGAATTTTGCATGAAATTACCAAAAGTATTCCGCTTATTCCACTATTCTTGCGTGAGAAAATTTCACGGAGGGGAGGAAGCCTAAGTCCTCCAGGCTACGTCATTGGCACCACACTTCCCTTCCTTTCAATAATTTATTTCCAGCAGTTTGTATCTATCGTGTCTCATCTATACGTTTACTCCATAGTAAGACTTTGCATCAACGTAAGTGAAGTGAAAGTAATTTCATCCAATAGCTGCTATTTATTGGAAATTAAGGAGCAATAGTGTAAAATCCGTTACGAATAGGTATAGGTACTAAGTATGCGGAGCACTCCGTCCATTTCGTTTACACTTCTCATACTCACAAGTACCCATATGCTACTTTCCAATGCGTTCGGATGTTCAATGCTCCACGAGATTTTCGTCTATCCTGCGACATAGGCAATAAGGTATGTGTATTTGGTTTGGCGATATTGTGATGCATCACTTTCGATATTGACCCACCGCTGGGCTGGGCGATACTACATTTTTTAATATGATGAATAGGTAAAGAAAAGACTCCATCCCTGCCATTATGATGTTGATATTTATGGCATATCATCCACTTCCATCGCAAAATCTGAGGCGATATTTCGACACTTTGATGATATAGTACAATTTACCTCGAAAAGTGATATTCAAATTTGAATATTGCACATCCCTACCGAGTATACTGTATAATATCCCATAATTTGCCATATTGCATTTTCATATTGTATGTTCAGTTAATGTTGGCGTCATGTAGGTGACATAATGAAGAGCGAAGTGAGTGAAATATGTTCCGCATGAGCAGTGTTATTTTTAGCATTTTTTTTACGATTAAGTCACTATAGTTGCAATTATTGAAATTTCAAAATCCCACTAGAATAAATTGATGTAGCTGAATAATGTCCTAAACGAAGGAAATTTTATTTCTAGAACTATCGGAATGAAATGGAACAACGAACGAATATAAAGATATAAATTACCTACCGACAAAACTTAATATGAGCATGTGGAAAATTTTAAAAATGGTTCATGGAATTCAACTTGTTAAGCGTCAGTTTCAATGCAAAATTTTGTCCTCAGGGCGATTAAGCTAGTGAATGAAAAATTAACGTGCGTAAAATGCACTTCATTCTGACTCTAGGGTACACCAACACCGGAAATGAGACTTTTGGGTGCATATCAGCTTGATTAAAGAGCCAAACATATTCCAACCGTTCCAATACACTTGAGATCAATGAGCGTGAACTTGTTTGAGAGCAGGCTTGGGTCATCGTGCGTGAACTTTTTTGAGAGCAGGCTTGGGTCATCATCATACGCGTGGGTTTCCTATTGCAAGGCTCCCTGAAGATGAGGAGCATTATCTCTGAATTTGATATATTTTACGTTTTGTATCCCTCTTCTTTGAGAATGGTGAAAAAAATATGCTACCCATCCACCTGGAAAAATAAAACTAAATCTTCCGTTCTATTCTGAGTAACGCCTATTCGGGACTTCCACGTAAGTTTTCAGTGTATTACTCCATGGAACTTTAGTCAATCGAAAACTTTCAACAGGCAGTTTGGTGACTTTAATGAATGATAGGAGTATGTTGTACTTCCGAATTACTGGAATAGGTTGATAGTATATGTCGTTTAAAATTTAATTTACAAATTATTTTTACGTGGCTGCCAGGCGCAAATATTGAGTAATTAAATTTCTCCAGTTCCTC
>LYUA01000022.1:682592-693578 GCA_002093875.1 Calopteryx splendens
TTTAAATTGAATATATTACTTATTTAGGCTATATTTTTCATAAATATCATTCATGACAGAATTTAATGCTAGAAACATAAACGTGAATGTCAAAAAATTAATTTATCAAATTTTATCGATCATTATACAATAACATAATAAAAATTGGTCAAAAAAATTTTTTACACCATATATTTGCTAAAACACTGATCATTCCAAAAGTTGAATGGTCTCTCTCTTCAATTGAGAAATATCCTTGTATTCTCACATCTCCTTGTTCTCTATTATTCGAAACAGGTCAACCTTCAGAACCTTACGTGGGAGTAACTCTGGAGGTGGCAATACAGATAGCAATCATGAAAACATCGTCAATTTCCTTCCGGACCTCTTGACCGGTCCTGGTGTGCAGTCTGCTCAAATTACTTTTTATTTTTATTTAGGGTTACGGGTTACGACCTCTGTGGTCTCTTGAGAGCGTGTGACGGTAGAAAAAATATATTTTGTTAAGGGTCGAACCGAGTTTATATAATGGCCGTTCTCGGAGGCCTTTCAGTCAATCCTTTAGTAGTTGAGGAGAGGGGGGCATAAAGAAGTAGCTCATTCCCAATTGACTGGAGTAAACTGGCTGAAGATCGTTTGAATATCCTGCTCTGAGTAGCCACGACAGGAAGAGTCGCATGGAGTAACTAATGGCTATAGTTTTCCATAACCTATCGAAGGTGCAAGGACTTTTATTCGTATAGCATTATTTAAGAGCTGAGCCCTATTCAGCAAATTAACTGCTTTAGCATTAGGATACCTAACATTAATGAAAACTAGGATTTAGACCGGTTTTGATGGAGTAGGTTTCTCTCTAACCTACGCGTTTCTCACGAATAGAGGGTGTTAAACCTTATTTGTACTCATTATACATGGTGCAAAATTTGATGCATCCATTTTAACATGCCCTCATTATATAAATTGATGATCGACTTTATATGGTCCATGCTCTCAATCGGTGAGCACTCACAGGAGGATTTATGGAAAATAGGACAAGGAGGACAAATACGATATTCATGGTCTTAGTCAAAATAAAATTTGTTTTTCGTTGGACCCATATGAAAACATTGTCATTAACAAATTATCATAATTGTATTCCCTAGTTTCTAGACTGATTGCACATTGTATCACGAACTGAAGATTTTCATCAGAGTAATACTCATCTCCATGCATAGAGGAAGAGCGTAATATAATTATTTGATAATAAGTCTTTAGATGCTTGCAGACAGCCTCGTCCCACGCTCAGTAGGGACATAGGAAATATTTTAGAACTAGAAGAATGTTTATAATTCGTAGGATTTACGATAAATCATAATCAGTCGGAATTGAATTTTCATATTTTTTCGTGAGTATCGTAATGAATACAACCTAATGTCAATTGGGCTGAATTTAGCACTGTGTGTTAGGATTCTTTTCGTAAAGAAAAAATTCAATAAAGACGGAAGCCACACCGTCTTAAAGTTGCTACAGTAAGTGAAGTAATTTTTACCCACTAAATTTCAGTTTTTGTTCCTTATCTCAGATCTGCATGGATGGAAAAACCGTGAAAACGTTCTCAGAATAATGCGGAAGCTAATCTGTCGCTTAGTGCACATCGGCTTCGCATTTTTTTCATACTCAGACGACTGTCTTCTCTGTATTTCTCCAGCAAAAGATAAAGATTATCTTAGGGGAAGCGGAAGTTCAGTCGAAAAAAGGAAGGAACGTTTCCCGTAATCTTTAGTTAACGACGCCTGACAGCTGGTATGAGCCACTCGCTTTATGATACAACCCAGAGACGACAGGGCCGCCCTAGACGATGGCTAAAACGTAGCTGTGGCCTTATTGGCCACGAAAAAACAGGTACTCCTTGCGGTATTAATCTGTAATTCCTAGTTCCTCAGAGCGGAACTTCGGCTTCCTCCATGAGTTCGCCCCAGAGCGTATTCTGAAATTGGGTGGAATGAACTTCACCTCCAAAGCGTAAGTGGGTATAAATATTGTGGGCAATGGTTCCGTATGGAAACTTCTAAAAGCAAGCCCAGCGCAAAAATTCTCCAGGTGACGTAATTCTCAGACCCAGTAAGAAATTTAGTTACTTAGCTTCCACGAGAAAAAATAATCATAATTCCTTCGAAAACGGGCAACATAATTGGGAAGCGCAGAAGAATTTACGACGGTACGGAGTGTCTTTAGTTTTCAACTTTCATAAAAATTAAATTTTAAAATTTTGGTGCCTCATTAATATTTTAATTATTTTACTCGTTTGGTAATCTTCAATTGCTATTACCTATCTTTCGTAAATTCGCTTGTACTTTGTAGAAAAGAGTTAATTGTAAGCCATCGAACGATGTTTTTAACTCCATGGTAAATATTTGCCCAGACTGTTACTAAGATGCGAAGATTAACATCAAGGAAGAAAATCTAAACCAATAGAGCTGGTGCATTTCAGTTATAGTCTCATAAATATGAAATAGATAGCATTTACAAGACGAAAATTCCACCTCCATTTTTCGTATACCAGATCAAGAACAGATTCACCCTAAGCAGGTGCTCTCTTCATCAATGACGAAGTCTTTTTACTGAGGTAGCCTGTTTAAGACTTAGAACTCATGTTAAGGCTGATTAAGACTCTCCTAGCAAAAAATGTTGCTCAAAAAATATTTGAAGCAATATTTTTCTTATAAAAAAACCACAGTAATCACCCAGAAGTTCAGTTTTGGCAAGTGAGGGTAGAGGTTATCCAATACTGCCCTAATAGCACCGGCCTTGGAGGTGGCGGGGTAACATCCATGCCAATCCGCGATAGCGGGTTCGAATACCGTCTAGGTGGATTTTCATCCACCATCACCAGTATGGATGTGTATCAACGTCATTGCTATGTATTAAAACATTCAATTGGGGTTACATGTATGTGTTAAAAAACTGTTATTATTATTAATACTAAGCCCAACAGCGAGTGAAATTCACTCATCAGGGTAGGGGGAGGGCAGTTCCCTTCCCTGTACCGCATTCGATTTGCCAGGAAGACCTGGTACCCGAAAAATCAAACAGCAAGATGAGGGTGCCAAGAGCCATCACCCGGGCCTTCCGGTCAGTAGTCCTGCGCTCTACCTGGACTACCACACTACCTAATTCACATGCAACCACCACCTACTATAGCATTAGGCAACTGATATGCTCAAAGAAGATAAAGTAACAAAGAAGGACGAAGTTCAGGAAAACATTAATATGGAGTGTGGCAATCAGTTGTAACCACTGAGTAAGGAGGCTAGAGATGAATAGAAGCCTATGAAACATGATTGTGGAGATGATTGCTGAAGAAAAAATGGACAAATAAATACGGAAAGAGGAAGTATACAGAAGAGTAACAGAGAAAGGGGCATTATGGAACATTATTGGAGATGGATTGGAAAATCTCACCTTAAAACACAATGGGTTAGTTAAGAACACGAGAGGAGAAACATGATAGGCGTTTCAACTAGGAAGACTAAGAGGTAGTCCAATGAAAGCGGAATGTGAGAAGGAAATCCTATTCGGAGTAATATTGAATAATTTGCATCTTAGGACTGAAAAAAATTAACCCTTTCACACCGATCAAATGAAGGCCCAGAAAAAAAATATCTTGTAATCTGGCGGATGTTTTGGCCGTACAGCTATATCTATTTGAAAAACCGTATGCTATTATGAAAATTACATTAAACAAAATCAGTAAGTTACAATTAGGCACTGTTGTTTTCTGCGATATTTTTAACGAATAGTACGGAAAATCTATTCCAGAAATTCAGATGAAATCAAACCATTTTAATGATTACTATACATTAATACTAATACACCCTAGTACTCCCTATGATTTCCAAAACCTGCACCTCTGTTTGGGCTGGAGATACCATAGAAACAACATGTACTCGGCATACCTTTTTTTCACCAAAACACCAGAGAAAAATATGGGGTGCACACTTATCTCGCTCCTATGGGCTTTATTCCAAGTCCTATTCCTAAAAGTCTTGTCGGAACCAATATCATATTTACTGTATTCATTTTGGTACTGGAATAATTTACGGAACCCATCTTTTTTTCGTGGACTAATGGAAAAAATCATACTCACGTAATTTACGAAACCTTTTTCCGCGGAGAAAAATCGCGTGGACCTCAGGGAAATCGGTGAAATGGAGAGGATCCGGAGGAGATGGATTCTTATTTTTTTGGATACTTTCTCCATTTTACATACACGAAATTCCATTCGGGCGAGAGAGGTACTGACAAGGTTTCTAGCGAGAGTAATTCTTACTCCTTGTTGAAAATAACCGGGCTGGGGAAATTTAAACATAATGGAATGAACGCAGAGTATTGTTACCCTGGAAGGGTCCACTTCGAATTATACGTCGTTACAGTAACAATAATTAGGTTACACTCCAGTTGCTTGTCGACTGGAGTTTATTGGACTCCAATTGAACTATTTGGTAGGAAACGATTTAATTGTGCGTACTCTTTGACTGATTAAGATTGAAAGGCAAATCATAGATTTCCAATGATATTTACTGATTTTAAACTGAACTGTTATATTCCATATAAATTGAATACAATCCACGGCACATTCTTACTGTCTATAAATCCGCATTTGAAGCAGAATTCTCAGTTCTACGAGCGCAAACACACTTCCTTAAACATTGATATTTTTGTTACCCATGCCTCAACCCTTAATTCATTGGATGAAAAACTTTAATTAATCGATAATCTTAACCATTTCAGTGATTATCTTCCCAAATCCATTTTCCAACATTTTTCACTATTTCAGTCGGACAAAATATCACAGACTATTTACATACCGACTTGTCTCGTAGCGATGTGACAAAGTAAAGACTTCGGTCACATACATTCACGGAAAAAAGAAACGTAGTTTTTTTTCCCGATAATTCCTTTTATTTCTCTTAATATTTACTACTTGGTGAAAATATTTTAGGTCCTTTGAAACCGATTTAAATGGAAACATCGTCGATCCCTACGTCTCTCAAAGAAGTAGCAGAACCATGATTCAATTATGAATAACTTAGATTAAAATCCGGTAGCAATATCAAATCCTCTTCCTTGATCGTTTTTAGTGGATTGATTCACGTTTCAAAGTCAGACAAGCCACATTTTCTAGATATATAAGCCCAAAAGTCACATTTTATAAAATAGAGACAGCTTCTAAAATAAAAGTTTATTTCTTTAATCTCTATAATAAATTTATTTATTATTAACAAGAGCAGATTAGATGGACCAATTTGCATTTGAAACGTGCATATTTACTAAATGGGACCTCTATGAAAATAATAATCAATCAAAATGTGATTGAGACTGATGCAATTCTTGAGAATGACGAATTAAGGAAAACTTATGAATCAGCCTCTGTGCTTGTTACAGGATGTGGTTAAAATTAAGGATAAGTTAACTCTGGCATGATTATCAGCTACATTAAAGAAAGCATATAAAAAGCATAGGGAATTAAATGGAGTTTATTTGACTCTTTAAGCGAAGAAATACAGAAAAGATTAGTAAAGACAATAATATGTATAGAATTATAGTTCTGAAACTTGATCCTTGAGCTAGGAGAACTAGTTTAGATGTTTTTGAGATATGGGTAGAGAGAAAATGTTGGATAAAGAGGGAGACCAATGAAGAAGTACTACAAATAGAAAGAAAAGTGAGTAACTTATCAGGTGGTTAAATTCTTAGAAGGCCAAAAAAATGGACGATGAAGATACTGAGAGCATGCTGTAGGCCATGATAGAAGACATTTGGGGCAAGCAGGAATGAAAAGAATGAAGAAAAGGACAGAATGAAGGGAATAGAAAATATTATGAGCTGAATAAAGAAATTACACACAGCAAGCATAATTTGGGTTATGACGAAATTCTTTAGAAGCCCATTATGATGTGCGATAGTTTTCAGAGACCAAAAAATATAAACCTCAGATCGATAAATGCATATGACAACTATTGGCGTGTGCTTAGAATTTGGGGGTGCAAATTTACTTGCACATGCAATCTGTTCAGAATAGAGATATCAAGAATGCTCTCCTACCACCCTAACCAATTTGTCCCACTGAAAAATGGCTCACATCTTCCCAAACATTACTTAACCTCACTTTCTAACAACTGGATGATTGACTCAAACTAAAATATAAGGCTTCATCACTGGCTTAGTCACATAAAATGATGTGTGTTAATTTGGGGTATAAGTTTAATGCAATGGTCATGGTGTTCAAATTCTACCCAGTGAGAGTACAAAAAAAGCGAGGCCACAAAAAAATATAAACTGACAAAATAAATTTAAAAAATTAGCTTTAATGTAAATAAATACCAAAAATATTTTTCATACTATGCAATAAGGACAATATACCACATATCCATTGCACCTTTTCAGAAAATAAAACTACTATACCGAACGTATATTAAAAATATATATATTTCAATATTCTGCCTGTGAAGTTGATGAGGATAATGATTTAGTACCTTGCAAGTAATTTCAAATATTCATACATGAAGAATTCTTATGAGCATAAAAAATAATTTTAACCAGGACATTTTTAAATGGACCTGACAAGGCACCGACAACTTGGGAGTCCTTGACATTCCAGTCCTTGGCCAGGGCTATCATGGTATATATAGTGAAAAAAAATCTCAGTAATCAACCCGAAGGCCGGTTTGGTAGGTGAGGGTAGTAGAGCAAACCCAGTACCAAGCCCAATGGCATGTGAAATTCATAAATCAGGGTAGGGGGGTCAGTTCCTTTCCCTGTACCGCCTGCGATTTCCCAGGATGACCTGGTTCCCAAAATTGGTGCAGAGATTGGGTGAAGATGAGGGTGCCCAGAGGCATCACCTGGAATCTAACCAGAGCCCTCTGGTTAGTAGCTCAGCACTCTACCCACTGGTACCACACCCCTATATACTGAAAAATCACTAGAAAATACCAATTGTTTTAAAAGTCACAAGAAGAAATTGCAATAACTAATTAATATACTTATGAAAATATTTCTGCTGTACCAACATCTTTAATTGAGGTCTTCATTTTAATTATATTTTTCAATTAACGCTAACAATATCCCTAAGCTATAATTTTTATACTAGGGGTTTTCAACAGTTTTCATTGATAAATCCCCTTACAAATTCTCATACCCTTCTTTAAAGTGGCAACTAGAAAAAAAGGAGCTGGCTTAAACCTCTTTTACTGCCAGCCTTTATTAGCTAGTATATGCCAAAAATGCTAGGGATTTTTTGACTAATTTGTATGTTCGCTCATATAAACTTATTTCCAATCTAATATCAATGAGATAATTCCAATTTTTTTATTTACACCTTAATACTTACAGAATAATTAAAAAAATATTTATACACACATTTTATATACTAGTATGTATATATAAAACCATTTATAATGGCCTCATAAAAACTCACTGGCCGATAGATTGGCCTGCTGGCACTAAAGGGGTTAGGGAATGAAGAAGAATGAAAATAGAAGGTTGCTGACAGTACCATAACCAGAAAATCATTTTTCGGAGTGGCGGGGGTTATGATGACTCTTCACTGTCAATTAACTATGAATCACTTAATTTCTCCCATCCAAAAACTTAATTAATCTTTTCATTTGGCTATATCAAAACATTCATTTTAGTAGGCATTTTTCAAATCATTATCCCTTACATGAAATTACCCATAGTTCTACACTTTGTCAAATATTCTTGCAAGAGTAAAATTTTTATTGGGGTGGTGGGGTAGTGAAGAAACTATGCCCTAATTCCCATGGCCACTGGGTGCCTAAAAAAATCAGCACTCGGGTATAATTTGAGATGGCTAGTGGTTTAATTACGTGGTTTTTAATAATTTGTCCAAGAAAAGTATTTTTACATAACCAACCAGTCCTTCAGTTTTACAGAATATGATATTTCATATCAAAACCAAAATTTTGTTGTTGGTACATTCCAGTTTCCTCTTTGATTCATTTTTACACATCCCCAAATTTATTTAAAACCTCTCCAGGGAGTACACTATTAAGGAAGTACTGTATGATAGTTCCAAGTCCTCATTTTCTATGATCTACAGCATTAAAAAATAAACTGATTCATTCCTTATATGAATCTTAAAAGATTATAGACGATTGCTATGATGAAATTGAAATGTAACATACTTTCACATCAATACAGGTAGGAAGTTTTTAATACAAAAACAAGCTGAGTGCATGATTACATATGATTGTTAACATGGGCAAAAATTGTAGTAACATAAAGCTTGCTTACTAGTTAGCTAAAATAGCTGATAGAGGATTTACTATTAGTTGACGTCAGTATAGATTAGGATTGATTGCAGATACACAATTGGTCAAGCAGGTGTTTGCCAAGGGTGAATACTACTAATAATGATGTAATGGCCAGTGCAATCAAGGATAAGCAACTGTCTATAGGACTAGAATTGTGGATGGTCTAAAGTTAAACAAAGGGTATATCAAGTTTGTTCATCAACTAAATCAACTTTTCAAAAAAATGCTATTGGTGGGAGAGGAGGGAGGGAGTAAGATAAGTAGGTGGTGTGAATGTACTGGTTTTTAGTAATGAAATCCCGTATTTAGGGATGGGTTTTACAACCAGCTAAGTTGTCTTGGCTCAATATCACAGTTTCTTAAGCTGGTCATGGGTTAGGTGTGCCAAAGTAAAAGTTTTTCCTATAACTTGGAAGCATAAAACATTGTTCCTGAATGGAAGGAACATAAATGCTCTTCTGCATAGTACCATAACACCTTAGGTGGATATTGGTTATGATTTGCACAAAGCATATTTATAAAAAAGATTAGCTATTAAAAATGTGGACTTATTACAACAATTAATGCGGATCAAACTATATTATGTGGACTATATTTATATAGCTCTCATCATCTTAGACCCAAATGCACACAAATCATATATCTACATCAAGCGGACAATTTATTTTCCAGCTTCACCTTCGATTTGCCAAAAGAGCAGGCATACAAAAATTATAATTTTGGCTGAAAAATTACTGTAATATGAACCTGGGATCCTTTACCCACCAATTAAAATTCAATTGCTGTGACATTATCTTGGTGATGCATGCACACTTTTCATGACATGAAATAGGTGGAAGATTGACAAAATTCTAAGAATGGTAAAATTAAAGAAAAATGAGTGTCAATGACTAAAATATTATCTCAAAATCAGACCATTCTCTCGCCCCAAAGACAAAAGCGTTTAATATGATATACAGTTGAGGCCGAGACTTTGAGGAATTCCATTATGATACAAATAAGTTTTGCAATTCTTATTTGTATCACAAAAGCGTTTTCCCATTTTGAAATATAATCTTTACAAAAGAGGCTCGGATATTCGACTGTACAAGAGAATGAAACAAACCTGAAAGTACTTACTTGATGCCTATTTGTACTACATGAACAATGCTAAAAATGTTCGTGTTTGCATTTTATAGGAATTCGTTACACGACTATCTTATAACACACAAAACGCGGCAGTTTAGTTTAAAATAAATGCTATTAATAACACCACATTAAGAAATTAATGTTCTATATGTAACTGTTATTCGCCCACTCAAAATGAAGCAATCCTTTAAAATCAACCGTTACTCATATGCATTGTTTACCCCAAAATTATTCAACTCTGAATATAAATTCTAAAACCAAGGCCCAGTCTTATTTAATAACACGTACAATTAATTATTATCCACAAAAATTTAATTCTGGTGGTTGGCACCATCGATTCAATTGGTTGGTACTTCAGAAGAAACTTGACTGGATATCGTTACGGGCTGAATTGAGGTCGGTGAGTTATTTTTCTTTGTTTTTCCCACTTCCTATCAATTTGCAACTCAACTTCATGCTAATTCAACCATAAAAATTGGACAAATAACACTTAACATTGCTTTCCCTTGTAATCTCACCGGTAATTTAACAACAAACAAGAAATTGCGTCTTCCTTCATCCACCCACCTGAATAACAACTCGCTGGCCAGTCATATGGATATCGAATATGGTTATCGATATATATCGATAACTAAATACAGGATCACGCGCGATGTTCAATTTTGCATTTTCGGTAAATGATAATCCTCAGATCATGAAAGGGTTGAAAATTATTTAAATCTCTATCCACATGATAAATATTATATTTTAAATTTTAAAAATAAGATTAATTTATGCTAGAGAGGGGGATGGCCAGTAATATGGTTAATTAGAATTCCTGTTGCCATATTCAAATATTGTAAATATATTTACTCTTATATTATATTACTCCCACTCCAAAATACAATCTGTTTTAAAAGGTATTGCCAGAACTACAATCGAAAAAATAATATTCACCCATAGTTCCCTCTGTTTGAAGTACTCTCATACGGCTGTTTCTTTCGTGGTACTCTTAGAGTATGTATAAATATAATAATATATTTTCTGATCGAAGGTGGTACTACAATGGAAACGGGAGAGAAATGTTCGTCGAAGGTATTAACAAACTAAAATATTTTGGCTTTACGCTATGAAAACCAACTTTGGTTCTGGCGTGATATCGGTGAACCATTGAAATCTTTATCTTTATGATAATGTATAGTTTATTTTTCTATTCTTGTGTTGTAAGTAGGCTTGTCTGAGGTGCGTGCTGTTGGAAGTGACATGTCGAATGATTTTTACATTATTATAAATTAAAAGACTGAATCACTCGGGGGCATTATCTACCATTGTATTGATTTATAATTGTTTTATTAATTATTTTGTGCTAATTAATGAAGTTTGTATTTTTGTAAGTTTCTTAAAATCTAAGGAGGTCTGAGTCATATTCAATTTAATAAGGAATTATTAAGTTGCTTTTGTGAAATTGTCCAAGGAATGAGTTCACCCGAAAAGTATAAGTCTGATAGTTACGTTCGGAATATCATAATCTGTCATCGTCAATTCGAAAAGATTCATTTTTAGGATTGTGTGTGTATGTGTG
>LYUA01000022.1:733789-753659 GCA_002093875.1 Calopteryx splendens
CCCCCCCCCCGCATGAAAAAGTTCTTGGCTCTCGGCCAAAGCGAGTGCAATAACCTCGTTCGGGCGTACAATCTCCCCTTGCCCTCCCTCCGAACACAATCATCCCTTTAGATGGCTTATTTCGACGCCGGTGGTCGATGATAATAAATGTGGAGTAAAGAAATGGTTCTTCAGATTGATTATTTTCTCTCTCGCGACGATATAAAAAGAAATTATTCACGCTCCAGCGCCCCCGTTTAGTAATATGTACCTAACTCTCTCCCGAAACAAATGCTTTTCGGAAAACTTGAGTTGGTGCATTTTGCTGACATTGTTCGATGGTTCTCCATGAAAAACAGAAAATATTTAAAACACATGAAGTTCCGAAGGGAATGATAAATATATCACATTAAAAAAATAGAGAGGGGAAAGATTTTATTGTCTTCATTCGCGTTGAACGTACTATATCTATTTGATTATTATTCTAGGGGGAACATCCGGTATTTATAAACCTTGAAGCTTTTTCGTGAAAACTCGTTGGCCAAACTGCTTAATTTTGTCTCATTTCAAGCGAGTATACGAATTTTCTGTAAATTAGCGGAGCACAGGTTAGGCACCTTACAGGATTGTAATGAACAAAACTTCCCATGTGAGGGTTTGTTTGTGACAAAATATTCTCTATGATGATAATACAAGGGAGTGATTGTGCCTTTTTTATACACGAAAAAATACAAGAATATATCTTTTCTCCGATTCGTGATTCCCTCTTAATTATTCTATTCACCGTTTAGCGGATAATGTATGGTTTACATGCTGCAACTCCTTTTTCTATAGTTCATGTTAACATTCTTGAGTGAATACAAGGAAGAGGTTCAAAAGCGTCACTTTTAAGCACAAAAACTTTCATTTATCGAGAGGTGCCTTGGACGCGAATGCTTCCGTTTCGATTTCCATGCCCGATATCCCGCTAAACTTCCTTGAATTTTCACCATTGACGTTTCTGAGTTTCTGAGTGAAACGTCTCCCGAAGACAGATAAGGTCTCTTTAAGGCCTTTTTTTTAACAAAGAACAGACTTATTATAAATGCACGAGTTCTTCCTGTTCTCGCATCTGCCTTCGTGTTCACAGATAATCCCTAGAAATCATATAGTAAGACAGGCGATAATCTTCTCCCTTGTGATTGGAGTGATCTGTGATAATCAGTCAGTAAAAATGCAACTCAACTGAGAACCTTGAGAGAAGCCATTGGAAAAACTCTGCCGTCAAAACGTCAACGATTATTAAATCGATAATGCATCACGTGGAAGTAACTCTAGAAACGGCGCGCAGTCATTCGCCTCCAACCTTTTTCTCAAATAGTTACCAGTTTCTTTGGGGCGAAAAGTCAGTGACACCAGTTTAGCAAAGGTTTGAAGCATATGGAACTGGTTCATCTCTCTTTCTCCTACAGGATCTTCCTCTCGCTCTGCTCGTCTAAGTTCTCTACACACATTCAAATGTGTGACAGAGCGTCAACATTTGAGAGTGGCACCAGTACCATTTTGACATGGCGTCAATGCGAAGGATCAAGGTTCGTGAGGCCAAGTAACCGACCCTTGACCATCGGAAGCGGAGTCGGGAAAAATGGGATGAATGGAACAGTGTTGGGGGCGGAGGAGGATGGGAGGTTTGGGAGAACCGTGTAGAGAGAGCAGAGATAGGAGTAGTGAGGCAATATTTATGTCGGCGGGAGCGCTGGGAGCGGTTTGACGGAAGTCTAACGACGGAAGAGCGTTATCTCCTTCAGCCGAGAGTGTCAAAAACCTCTCCGGGATCTTCGGTGTACGCAGAAATAAAGCGTTTTGGAGAACCATCAATAGATTTGAATGAGCTTCACATTGTGATTCCTCTCCCAAAGTGTTTTTTTAGGTGATTATGATGTGGGAAATAATTCGACTCAGGAGAAAATTTAAAGAAAAAATATTCCCGGAAATTCCAAGAATTCCCTTTTAAACTGATACCTTGGAGGATGGAGAAAATAAGAGCGCCTTGTATCATGGAACATGCGTAGTATATACTTTAGGCTTTCCTTTAACTTCAGGCTTTATTTAGACTGCAGGAAATATCTTTAGAAATCATGGAGGTCGCCTTGCAGAGACTTGCATTTATCAGAGGAAAGAATGTGAAAATATTTATTTGAAACGATGAAAGAGAATTTATTCACCTTGTGTACGCCTCGTATTTTCACACCGTAAGCACCTCGAAGACTCATATGTTCATTGATGAATTCGAGGGTAGAAATTGCCAAAATCGTAAAAAATTGCTATTACAAAGCAGAGAAAAGAGTGCGGCTGCCGCAAACCTCTTATATCGCCAATGCTACATACCACAGCCTTTCAAATCAGAGAGCTATCAATTTTATTTTAAGTATGGAACTTAGGAAATTATCCGAAGCCCACTGTACGTTTGTAGCCTAGCTACTATAAGTTAAGAAAAATTGTCCAAGTAGGTACAAATAATTTTTATTCTCACACCCAATTTTGACGAAATGATATTAATCTGAAACTTATTTAACTTAAGGTTTCGAAGTGAATTGTTTCGCGTTATTTTTGACATAACTGAGGGCTATGAATATCATATGCTGATAATTTTATCATTTGGAGATGTGCGTTTTGAGATCTAGGTGAGAAGTCTCGTAACTTTTCGCCTGGGTCTCATGGAAAAGTCGAAGAGTGAACTGGTTAGTGAACATTCACTAAAGGAGTATGCAATACGCGTTAGAATGGAAAGTGGAAATGAGCAGGTGTAGAAAATAGTCTTCGTTCACTTGAAGGTATTGAGAGGGAAAGGCCTTTCTTTAGGTGCAGATGGAAAGGAGGATTCATTAAAATTGAACCGCAGTGAGATAAACGGACAAAAAGCCATAGAATTACTAACTTTTGAGTTATTCCTGCTTCAAGCTTCCGATACAAACGATCATTCATACATGTTATTGCTCCAATACGTACTCATGTTAAAACTGGTGAGATACCAATTCATTCCCGATTGCTTCCCGTGCGCGAAACTTCGTAGTAACGTCGGCGGTCACGCGATGAATCATATTGACTAACGAGTGGTTGGTGATGCAGGTACCGCCTACACAAGGCTCATCCCCTCGTTCGGTCCCAAGAGAGAGAGAGAGAGCTCTCCTTTACCGAGCGTACTCCGAGCAAGAGTTGTATTATACTACGACGGGAGTGATCTTGGGTTGTGGTCGCAGATGGCCTTCACCGAGTTGGCCTCCCGATAGATTGGTGGCGCCCCGCGGCGGAAGCATCTGTCCCTTTCCCCAGCATCCCCCTCCCTAATCCAACTCTTCATATTCCTCCTGGCCTCGCGTGGGACGTCGTCGTGCCTCCTTCGTGTGGAAAGGGACTTAGCGGACAGTTGAGTAACGCTCCTCGCCGTCGGGGAATAAGAAGGCTCATTTCGCGAGCTTTTCGCAGTTTCTCAGGAGTCAGTGCGGCGAGCGCGTGCGTAAGTGAAAGAGTAGGGTAGAGTGGAGGGAGAGAGGGGGGGGGGAGGAGGAGGAGGCGAAGGGACAAGAGGAAGGATGGTCGGAGTAAATGGGCGTTTTTCTCTCGTCTGGGGTCTCTTAATCGTCGGGAGGACGTCTTTGTATTTTTTTCTGCCCAGTGAGTGCTCACCCTTTCTCTACTTAGTTCCTCCCTCCCTCTCTCTTTAACGACCGCAGTCTGGTGATTAAACGTTCTTTAAATGGATGTAACTCAACTTATCCTTCCTTTTCCGTGACCTCCACCCCCTTTTAGAGTCTGAAGGCTGCGTGACTTTGAGGTTTGTTAAGGATGTGCGGGTGCAGGAATCGTTGTTTTTTACAATAGGTGCGCACCTATACTAGATCATTGGCGATTGTTAAAATCTTCAAGGGCTTACCATTCTCCGGGGTGCGGATTTTTCAGAAAGGACGTATTTTTTTAAAGTGTAGGGATAATTCAACGTGGAAAAGGACTTTGATGCAGTGTAGGAACATAAATGGTATTTATGTTTTATAGGTAATCGTATTTTGTTGTGGCCCCGTACCGAATTAGCTAGGGCCAAGTTAGTATGGAAGGAAACGTGAATGTCAAAAGTTCGGGGACAATCGACTGATTGTTCGACTCCTGAAAAAACCTCGTAAGAAATCAGTCTCATCGGGAGGGATGAATTAACAAAAATGCAGCACTGGTAAAACTACCGATCGCACATTCTTACAGCAAAAAATGCGAGTATTGCTGTCTTTGAAGTTGGACTCGATTTGCAGGCAGGGGTGTGAATAACCAGGATTTTAACAACACATTCAGGATAGATTTTTTGTATCCTGATTTATATTTCTTTTCAATTTTGTTGGTGTTTTGTGTTTCATTGTTTTTTTTAGAGGTTCATTGGTTCCTTTTTTGGTTAAATTTATTGGTACATACCCTTTAGTTGGCACTATCAAAACGTTCATTCTATTGGGCCATATGGAATGTCAGCTAAGTTAAGTTACGATATAGTTAAGTTAAGTCAGTTACGTTAAGAATATATCTTGTTGGCAGCCCTGTAGAGGAAATCAATTCCAAGTTCACTGTAGCCATGATAATAAACCCGTAGTAAATAACCCGTAAACCAGGGCTCACCTCGAGCAAAGCTCAGTGGCGTGTGAAATTCGAAAAATCTGGCTAGGGAGGACATTTCTTTTACTTGTGCCACATGCGGTTTCCTATAGTCCAGAGATTTCATAAACGGATTTATTTTATATGTTTATCCAGTAAATCGAGCCAATTGGAATTAAGGTCCCGAGACAGCCGGGATATGAACCCGGTTATTCCAGTTAGTACCTCAACTCTGAACCCACTGGGCTGCCACGCCGTCCTCATGATGGGATAACTGAATTGAATTAAATGTAAATTAAATATACGAGAATTTAATCGAGTAATTTAAAAGAGTTGTTAGGTATGTGTGAAATCAAGTCAGTGAAAATTGAACTTCTATTCCGAAATAAATTTACTTGCACATCTCAGTCAGCCCTAGGTGTGTATTATTTTTTTCTCCTCAATGCATATCCATCTTATATCCTTATAAAATATCTATAGGCTTCATTTTTAGTTAAGAAAAAGTACAATCTTTTTTTCTATTTGTTGTGTACTTTTATTACAGTTATGAAAAATGGGTTCTTACGTTAGTGTTATTCTTTTTTTTAAAGTTCTTCTTAAAAACCTCAGATTTTTTGAGATTGAGGTAAATTACAACAAATCTTGTTTAGGTAAAGCAATGAGTTTCTGCATTTGGCGATGCCGTTGGTTCAATAGGCAATGTACAACTTCACATCTTGAAATGTACGGATCTTCTCAAACTACTGTGCGATAATTACCGCTGTTCCATCAAGTTCATCATCAGAGCTCAACAATCATTATTTCCACTCTACTTCTCCACATGTATAATTTTGCCTGTTATTATCTTCTTCAGGATCCTGTGCTGCAAGGTTTACCCACAATTTTGTTATGATGGCTCGTGAGGGAATTGATTTATAATGGAATGAACATATTTCTCACTGTTAATACACTATGTTCAAATGCATTGATAAGAATTTTAAATGGAGTTCTAAGTTTGAGTGTGGCAAATTAGCGTTACGAATCCTGCGTCACCACAAGAATTTTTATCGCTCGCGTACATCATTGTGGACCGCTGCGGTTGGCGTCACTCACTTCCGTCCCCGCCAGGTGACCTCAAATATTTTTTTGCGTCTTCTAGGCTTTTTGAGACTGCCGAAATATTTGGGTCAACCGCAGTGGGTTAGAAAAACATGTTTTGCCGTAATAAAATTAATTATCACGATTAACATCTTACTTGCGGCTAAGTTGACCAGCTGGTAAATTATCCATTAATAATCATATAACTTGTGAATGATATAAATTCAGCACTGTTAGGTTTCGTGTTGTTATATTTCGCTCATATTAGTTTTGAATGAGCACACTCAATGATGCGTGATTTTTAAATATTTAAGTTTAAGGTGGTGTAAATATTTTAATGATAAAATTCGTCGTGTAGTTATATGGCGCTATTAACCACGGACATCATCAAATATCCTATCGGAGTAACGAGTGGTTGTGCTATTTCAGCTCTAGCCAAATGTGTATTTGATTGTTAAGAGTTATAGCAGATAGTGATTATTTAAATATCATTCTCCCAAATTCAAATGAGAGGGCATCTCTTTATTTTCCTACCTTTATGGAAATGCGTTCAACAATTTGAACAATAGATCTTTTGAATCTTTTTAGGGTCGTTAATCACCGAATTATTCATTAATCACCATAAAGTTTCGCATCAGTCGAAATAATATTGCAGGATTAAACCTGAAGCGTATTGTAGGTACTGACAATTCAGTGGTCGTTTCCTGCGGACATAATCGTCTGCCTACTCGTTTTGGGGAATATTAAATTGGATGTTATATAATGGCTTGAGAAGCCATATGTACTTGAAAATCACAAGTCACAGTTCCCGGGGGGGGGTATTGGTTTAATTCACGTACCTTTACTTTAAATATGGGAAATCCTAGATTTAATAGACATACGAGAAAAACATAATAAAAATAAGCTATCTTTATTTGGGCGAGATTTAGACTATTATTATTCCTTCCTTCACATAACCCCTGACGGAAACAACCAGAATGAAATTCACTCAGTAGGTCGCAGTCGAGAGAAGCAAAAGGAGATACGGAGAGAGAGAGAGAACTCCTCCCGCCCATCACTCGCAGGGAATACAGAAATTGTCAGTGTATTTCTGGCCCAGAAGAATAAAAAAAAATAATTCATTATTAAATGTAAAAAATGCAAACGAGTTATGCATTATACTATTATTTCCGAGTTTTGGCTTGATAATGGCGGTACACAGTATATTCAACCTATTAGCATTCGCTGTCCCCTGAGCTGAACCCTGGCTAGGTCCGCGGAAGATTGTAGACTTCCTGAGCGCACGGGACATGGAATTATTTAGGATAAAAACACTCTTTCCAATCACGTAAAACTATTTTTCGTTATTAAATTTTCATCTAACATGGATATCATGGTAACTACTATATACCAATGAAATATCATGGTAACTACTATATACCAATGAAAAAGCGTATTAGCCATCAGTATGGTGCAGGAAGGGGGAGAGCTCAAGTCCTTTTAGTCTGCTAGTAAATCTATGTTGCTATCGGGTTCATTTTTATTGCTTCTATAGGGCATTAAAAACCAAATTCCTTTTTTGTGCTTACGGTTTAACTATAATAATAATAAAAGCGGTGCTTTTTCATGCCAGCAGTGCTTATTCCTTTTAGCTGATGGGTTTGTATTGCCTTTGGGAACCATATTTTCGGCCATTTGAGTCTCCACAACCATTTGTGAATTTGCAACAGCGTTTCTCACATCAAACGGTCTGCCGTTCATGCTGACGCCATGAAATTTCGCCCGGATTGAATCGAATGACTGCTGAGCGATAATGCAATTTGATGGGCGCGTCCCACAAAACAATTAGCCACTAGCATTTATTATTCAGTTCAGAGTTTGGAGGTTGAAGCTTTTGCGGGAGTTAAAAATGCGATGGGCGTTTTTTTTAATTTGACTCAGAATTATTGAGAGAAAGAGATTTTAAAAAAGTGCATACATACTACAAAAAACTTCCGTGCTTATAGCGTTCAGTTTTTAAGGTGTAGGTACTTAATTCTTCCACATATAAATGTACATTACTGCCTAATATTGTAAAGTTAATAGATGGAAATATAGTATACTTATTAAACAATCGATTAAAACGTAACAGAAAATAGGAAATTTTGATAAAAGATATGTTTATTATATTTTTACCTGAGGTAATTAAGTTTTTAGCGTAATGAATGATGATTAGGGCTGATTTTTCTAATTACAAGAAATATGCAACTGTTATTGAATTAAAAGGATATGATACGAATCTTTCATCCGTTTTATGAAAACTCACACGTTGCCCGAGGCTGTTATTGGGGGCTGTCCTTAAATCCGTCCTTTCCCTCATCCCCCGTCATCAACCTCTCCCACGTTCCCACGTCGTCACGTGGGCTCGCCCCCTCCCACCCCCCTTAAGCGTCCGGCCCACGAGGATGTGGGGTGTTTCCCGTCCCTCCTCACCCTCCCCCGCACGTCAGACGTGCGCCGATCGCAGAGGGGGAGGGGGTGGACAATTGCGTGCGCTCGTGTATAAAAAACTCCTCCCCTTCCGTGCGAGGGTGGGGAAATCATTAGCGAGTGTTCCGTACTAGTACTAGTAACTTTAGAAACTTGATAAAAAGAACAGTATTAAAAAATACTCTGCCAAGTTTCTTTTATTTATTGCACCTTCTTGCACTTTGAAATCACATGAATATATGAGCTTTCCTATGTGCATAATATTCTGCAGAATTTATCTGTACAGTCTCTAAAATTAATCTTAGTTTAGTATTGCACGAATGAAATACATTACCACCCTCGATAGATGCAGATGTCTACATATAATTTTAGGGAGTTGTATATACTTGCAAATAAACTTGGTCGTATGGCGAAAATAAATTGATATTCGGAAACATAAGATTTATATCCTAGGTGCAAACCGTGTATCCTTGTTAGAAAAGCTTATTACTGTTTTTAATAGTTTCCTTTTGATGAATAAAAATTTTAAGCCGGACACTAGCAGCTTGAGGCCCTCGTACTGTAACTTACTCCACTGACCACGTGGAATGCATGGTATTCATAAAATATAGTGTGATTATTTAATGACAGTGTTTTAAAAATCAATTTAAATGGTGATTGTAACCGATTACGCACTCATAGTTCCTACCGTCGAAACAACACAATGCTAATTTCGTTCCCATTGTTTCGAGGTTAACTGCGGCTGACGATCTGGCGATGAATCATTTCACCCATCATATTCTTCTGGAGAATATATGGACGATGTCTTCTGCACGCGTGGTTGATTTCCAGTGGTTGGATATACGTGACCACCCTTCCCGAATTTTCCTAACGGAATGAATATGACGCCTCATATTGAATCCGATCCGAAAACTTTCTTTTTTACCTTCCAGTACGTTCACCCAGATGATGCATTCTTCATTATAACAGCGTGTTTAACACAAAACGTAATTGGATCTTCAAGCATTTTTAGAACCCTTAATGAGACCTCTTGAATGCACCATTGATGTAAAAGAAAAGCAAAATTGGTCAAATCAATAAACCACCTACATTATAAGATTAATGGAAACGTCGTTTTGTCTGTCATAACATGGTGCTTTCTCGGTTAACCCCAAATTCATATATCGAATCCCTTCAAGATAAGTGTAGACGTTATCAACTTGTAGTCGAAGCCACTGAGTGTAAATACCTTCTTCTTCTCTTCGTACGCCGTTTCCAACCAATAAATGGACACCGAAGGTTTTCCATCAAAAAAATATTTTCCTCGGCTCCCCATTCAGGTCATTTTTCTCAGTTATCCGCCATCCGTCATTACTTGGTTGGGGGTGAGGTGGCCCAGGGGTAGCACTCTCGCCTGTGGATCTGAAGGTCGCGGCACAGGCGAATAATTTTCAGCATCAAAAATATATTCTGGAACGAGGCTATAAAAATATACTCTGAATATGGTGGCTCAAAAATCAAATCTGGAACGAGACAACCTAACAAGATTTCAAGCCGGAATGGCTACTGGCATTACACCCCCACCCCCGCCCCCCCCGCCACACGCCCAGCGGCGGCTTGCGAGGTATAGTGTAGATTTTTTTTTTACTTTCTTTCCTTTCATCAGTTCCTGCTATTTTACTGCAAGTCTCACACTTTTATTTTTTCCTCCCTCCATCTGTTTTAAATTACCTAGTTAGGTAAATGTGGAAATAATTCTTCTCTCTGCCCTGTTATTTTCTTCTCCCACTACAATATTTAACACCTCGATTCCGTAGTCCTTAAAATAAATGTAATAAGAGATGAGTTTTCAACCCGAAGGAGATTTGATATGTGAGATTTCAGCTCTCCTCTTTCTAAGTTCTACGACTTGCGAAATGAATAAAGTCAACATAAGGGATGAAGTTCCTTTCACTGAGGTTTCCCGGTAAGTTACAATCAGGATTTTTTTGAGCTGCGGCTATCCGATGCGAATCCGGGGACCTCTGGTCAGTAAACAGAGGGCTTCGCGTTGTCTTTCTCTTTTTTGCTTTGTACGAGTTTTACTTTCTTGTTAAGCCTTCATACCGTTTAAAAAGCCTCCCTTTCCCGCTCGCATAACATTTTCCCTTCTAATACGGTCTTTAATATCTCGCTCTCTCTCAATATTTAATCCACCCTCTTTTTCCGTTTTCATCCTATTAATCCTCGTTTTCATGTCTTTCCGTTTTTGAATCTACGTGGTACTTCAATTTTTTGAAAAACAGTAATGCAGCATGTAATTCGTTTTCATGGAAGGAAGGAAAATCCCCCTTCAGGATAATTCCCTTCAGCGTTGGAGTCTGGAGAGTATCCTTCGCTTACGAGTGCAAATAGACCACAATGAGGATCACGTCAGTGCGTGGGCGGTCTCTTGGGCCACCGCGGCAGGGCCATGGCGACTCCCACTCGGGAGCCGCCACGGTCATGCCACTCGTTGAGTTATATTCGCGGTCTTTTTATTTCTCTCCTCTCATTCGTCTTCTCCGTTTCTATGGAGTCATCTGGCAGTTGAGTTACGCGTAAGCGCACATACCTCTTTCGTCCGTTGTCAAGCTTTCATATCAACCACTCTTATAAATTCATCCACGAATTCGCTGCATCTGCTCAAAGTAAAAAAAAAGGAATTATGTCCGCGGATCGATGAGTTTTTATCTCGGGTTTTGCATCCCTCTCCCTGAAGTGAAAATCAACATGCTTCCGGGCATTCTTTCCAGTCTTACTTCGTATTTGTTTGTGCTTACTTTGTTTTATCTTTCGCGTTTGGATAGAGTGAGGGTTTTAATTTATTTACGTCGCGTGAATGAGACTTCTACCCATAATGTTTTGATTTTTGAATAAAGTAGTTATGAGGACTATTTTATGGGTCGTTTTCTCTCAATTTTGATATCAAATGAATAAGGAATGTGTGCCATATTTCTTTTGCTAAATACATGTTTTATTATGCAAAGATTAGTGCGCATTGAAATATTTCACTACTATTTTCAATTTTTCCAAACTTTACGGATTGAAGCGGAAAAGAATCAATTTGTTAATAATCGCATTTGACGTAACTCGATATCTACGTCAAATTAGCGTAGTATCCCCAAAGTTGAACTTTAAATATAGGTATTGTAAACAGAATCCGTCATTTTCACAGTTTAAAAATCATGATTTAAAAACAACATAGTCATAATATATTTTAAAACTCATGGTTTCCTAGAATCCTATTTCGAGGAAAATATTATTGAGGCATGTGAAATAGTTGCTGAGCCACTGGTATGGTTACATATATATTATTAAACAAAAATTTCCATCTGTGGAAATGGCTCCTCTATTTCATTAAATTTATGGCTTCTTAAAGAATTTTATTCTAGTTATGAATGTTTAAATTATTCCTTTCTGCGAGTAAATGATGCCGCCAGTCTATCTCTCGTGATTTATTTTCGATTATGCTTTTTCGCGTCAATAATTTGTGAACTAGATAATGGATTACCGTTTTTCATCTGACAGCACTTTTGCTTGTGGTAGAATTTTATAAATGATGATAACCCTTATCATTCCGAGTTGCTTTAATGACTGACAGCTTATTAAAAATCAGGCCCGTGAAGTTTAATGCTTTACAGCTTTACATGTCTTGACAATTGGATTTCGACATTAATTTCTATCATTCATCACCCCCTGCCACTATTTGGCTTTAAAGGAAAAGTGGTCGGCGGTAGAATTTTCGGTAGCACCTTCCACAGCTCTTGCTTTAATACAATACTGCTGGCCGTTAAAAAAGAAAGTTTACTTTGAACTCTCCCGCCACATCTATTTCCTTTCATGAAGCTTGCTGTTATATATGCTGACCTGTGCATTCATATTCTCTTATTTTTAATGTTATGGTTTGGCAAAGTGCTATTGTGGACCCACGAAAGCGAGTTCTCTCATGTGAGATATTTTCTTTACCGAATAAAAGTGTGTTGAAAGAGTACAATGTGGTGCTGTTTATGTAGTCTATTCGGTGTTTTTTCGAATTTGTAATGGGAAGGGGAGGATTCTTGACAGATATGTTGGTAAACATGCTTAAATAATTGTTATATTTTTAATAATGTGTTTTGTATTCTTATTAAATGCATTAATTTAATAGCTTCTACGTTTGCTATCCCGGTATATTGCTTTACGAAAGACGTCTTTCCATAAGGCCATAGCCTAGGTGTACGTTGATTTGAAAAGTTGCCTTTATATTACCCTTCCTTTATCTATTTGATCAGTTGGAGAAAGAAAGACCTACGACTTCAACTCCATCTGATTTATCTCTGAAACCAGTCCCCCTCGACTTATCCGTTCCACTTTTCCTCAAGGCGTTTATTTACAGCACTCCTCTCTCTTCATTTGAAAAGCCTTCCAGATTGGACTCTTAGTTAACCGGCGGCAGTCTTTTCTCAGATTTAGAGAACCACAGAATTTTCCTCTCGAAAGTTGCTCTTTATAAACTTATTAAGCTCATAACAAATAATTTGATAAAAGAATTCAGAGAATTTACGTTTTGAAGTGAGCACATTTTTTTAGTGCGATTATATGCAGGATCCCTTTAGCAACCCTCATGACATGTATCCTTCTTTTCATGGTGCAAGTAAAATTTCTAAATATTATCATCATGCGATTCCCTGAAGTGAGAGTTTCTTTACCGTTAAATGGGAGAATACTTTTCACCTTTGGATAACCTCATTTAGTTTCTCAAAGTCTTGAATAAGTCTTGTGTTATGGAAATTAAATTTACATTATTATATTAGCATTATTAAATACGATATGACTGTGGATTGTAATGCACGTTTGATCTCTCCGCTAGATCTTCAATTGGAATATTTATGACTTCTCTTGACTTATACATCTATAGTGTTCTTAGCATATATTTCAATGTGCATTCTACCCGTACTTTGTGTGGGAAATAACATTCCCTCTCATTGTATGGTTTACTTTTTAGTTTCACCTTTAAGTGTTCCATCCCGCCATTCAGCTTACCTTCAGCATTCCTTTAAAGGTGGGGTGTTAATGGTAGCGTTTTAACTATGGTTATAATGTAGAATACTGGGTTAAGTTGGGTATACTATTGGTAATGCAGGTGGAAATTTGTGAGGTAGGTACTCGATGAAATTTTATACGTTAGTGCTTGAAATGTGTTAGTCATTTGATTTATGATAATGGTTTTACGTTGCTGGGAACTGGACGCCGTTTAGTTAAGTTTAGTTGACTAACTGTTGGAAAAGTGCAATTTTTTACTGTCACAATTTTTGTTTGATGAAGACGGATTAGATGCACAGTAAGTATTTTTGAGTATTACAAATGAATCCATGCTAAATGCAAAAAAAACTAATGCGGAAACTGTACATTTAATTACAAATCATTGGTACATAAAACCCGAGGTTTTATTCTACATAGTAGACCTTAGGTAATTAATATTCACGAAGATCGTCTCCATCAAACTGAACTAAAGGCAATGGTTGTATTTGTATGGGAATGGAGCCTGTATCCAATTGTGACAATTTTCATTCTAAAGGTGGAATTATGGATGCGGTGTTCACTAGTCGGAACTGATTCTACTTAATTTTTGCTTGAGAGTTGGTATGTAGTTTTCAATGAATAGAAATGAGAGCTGTAATTCGTTTAATGTTTCAGCGATGAAGTTTTAAGCTAATGCTCTGCGACTTTAGTCGTGACATATCATCGCATCGCAACAAACGCATCGCTTCAATTTACAGTATGAGTTATTTTGAAACCCCTGTACACTAACAGTAAGAGACTCTTGAATAATCGTGAACTTTGTAATGCGTTATATTCAGTAAAAATAGTTTTCGCACCCCATATGGGTGCGATTCAATGAGCGAGGAATAAAGATTTGCTGTTGAATAATGTTTCTCAAAATGCTCGGTATATTTTCCTTGGAGGCTCATAGAAATGAATAATTCGTAACAATATCAAAAAAGAGAGAAATGTAAGGGTTCATGCAAATCATCTAACACTGCAAATAATTAAAGAAACAAAACCTTTGTAGCTCCGCTTTAGTAAGTTTTATTTGCACGACCCAAGTTTAGAAGCGGTGCAACACCAGATCTAGAGTTTTAAACCGTAGTTTATATCTTATATATCACCCACAAAGAAGTTTGCATCTTATAAATTTGGAAAATTGAAAAAAATTAACATAATTTCCTGTCTCTTAGTTCCCATATTTCTTGTAGTATCCATCCCTCAGCATTAATTTATTGCATTGCTATAATTAAATTGGAAAATGATTCGCACACTGTCTATCATATAGGATGCGAGAGATGGGTTCTTTATTCACTCGGTGCGAATTCATAACCGAATTTCGGAAGGAAAGTGCGGTAGGTATACCTATGTTTTATCCGCAAAAGCGTCTCCAAGCGCACGTGTGTGTGTGCCTTCACTATAAAGAGACGCCGGAGGGTGCGGTGACTCGGAAAGATGGATCGGTGGGAGTGAGTAGGTGCCCGTAATTCACCACCTCTCCCAGATCCAATTTCGACTCGCATGCTTTTAGCTCTTGCTCCATTACAGGTTGTCTCGCCTCACCCTCCACGCACTGAAATTCGGTCCCCGATACTCCCTCTTCTCTCCCTCTGTCTACTTCTCTCTCTCTCTCAGGCTCTCCCCTCCGCTTGATTCTCCACCACTCCTCCGCGTCCCTTTCTCCCTCTTCAGCTTTCAGTTCCCTCTGACTCACATTCTTGCGATTTCTTCTCCCTTTCCATTCTTGTCTAATTGGGAGTTAAAGAGGGGCAGGGAAAGCAAACACGGAATGTAAATATACAAGAAATGCGGTGATTTTTTTCCTCGATCAAAAACTTCCTTTTGTTCACTCGATGAGAGAATCGGGAATTCTTTCACGAATCAGATGTCGTCGGCTCCGGGGAACTCTACTTAGGGGCATTTTATAGTGGTCTCCTGGATTCAAACTGTTATAAATTCAAGGGTTGTGGAGTACGAAACTTTCGATTTCGTCTCAAGACTCCAATAATCTGCATACTTGAGTGTCACTTCACCCCCAATTACGCCTTTATTATTTGGATTATATATGATTATATATTTACAACCGCTGAGTAGCTAGCTAAAAAAATCGCTCCATTGTTGGACCCCCAAATGCTGTATGGTGTTATACTCCTGGAAAGTATTAAAATGTCAACTGTTTTTAATTAAAGTAGCCTCACGAGCAATAATTCTTGAGATAGGGAAGATTGTATTGACTCTGCACAAAGCATTTAACTCCACGACTCCAACTCGAGGTCCGGCTCTACAATCAATTACACTGGTTTCATATCCGTGGTAGCAGGAAAAATGTTCGAATTATTGGAATAAAATCTGCTTGACTATGTTCGCAACTCAACAGCATAGCCTGCATCCACATTGGATAAAATACGAGAAAACTTGCGGGGATTTGAAGAGGGTATTAACTCACTCATAGACGCACCTTTCTTAATACAGTGAAGTAATGAGAAAAGACCAATACTGTGCTTTTTTCAAAGTGGAGTTACGCTGGGAAAAGGGTTCGATGTCCTTCACATTTTCCGTGGAAATGGGGGCTTGCGAACGTTTGAAATTTTCTTTTGGATTTCACAGGAAATTATTCATATGTCAATAGATGAGTTCAAGCAAATATATTTTAAGGAAGAAGTATGAACTCATTAAATACCACTGAAAGCTCTAAGCGGAATTTACCGAACGAAACTTTTCCTTCTTGATGGAGCATTTCTACAAAGTCAAGCCTGAGGTCGTTAGCTTCGTTTAATATCTTTTTGTTCTACCTTTGATTCTCATCTGTCGCTACGTTTCTCTACTATCCTTCTCTGGTGCTCACATTATGGCGGATTCGAAAAATACGACATAAGAATGGCAAAATTTAATATTACAAATGGAAAAGGTGCCCGAGTTTTTTAATATAAATTTCAGGTTGGCAGGTAACGTGACTCACGATTACTCACATCATACTAATTGGCGTGTTTTTTCCTGATAGTTCGCACTAAGCCAGACTAAAGGTTGGTAGTGAATTCTGCGGACAAGTAGCAGTAAACCATTTCAAATAATCTCCGCTCTCCTCCCTTCTCACCCCGTCCACCATCCACCAGGGATCAAATTACTTGCGGTTTGGAAGAGCAACTCATAATAACGTGGTGGAGAAGAAATGTGTGCGCAGCTGCCTACTCCCTCTGCTTCGTGGAACTCCCCGGGATAACCCCGTCGACCGTGGCGATCCAGGCTCAATCTTTATGCATCCGCCATCGAGCAACCATTTGTGTCGCGAACGCGGAGAGAAATAATTAAAGTGATTTAAGGAGCTCCCGGCGAAATTAAATTATATGTGTCCTCACGTCTGGGTCACCGTCTTTCTGTGCTAATTCCAGCTCGATCCAGCGTTGAAGCTCCGGTCGGGATTGTCAAGTTATGTCACGCGTTCTCATAGCTTAGCCTTGGAGACGACACACTCCAGAGACCAGCTTGCTCCGAGAGGAGGGAGATGTACGTATTGTTGTCCCCAGGGTCTGGTCCAATTAGGCGTGCGATGAGTTGATTGAATAGTTGGCTCGACGCAATGGGGGTCTCGAATCCCAGGGGACCGATGAGGTTTGGAGTGAGGGCCGAACCTCTCTCTCTCCATCTGTAGAATGAGCCGGAATGGTAATTTCTGCGAACAGGTCAAAGCGGTACCACACCCTAACGATGAATAAGGTTTGCATATAATCATTTATGTTGAAAATTTGGGAACTGGATTTATTTATTTGGAGTAAACGATTTTATTTTCATTCTTAGGGTAACAGTTGTAGCCATCAGGACTAAAATTATTTCTCAGTTTATGGATAGGTAGTTACATTTCTCGAATTTTCTAAACTGATAGCGATCTAAATGTTCATTAATTTAAGTTACTGAAAGTAAAGGTACTAAGTTGTTTAACGTAATCACTTAGCATACGATTATAAATAGATAATAAATTTCTGTGTTTTATATAGTTTTTGTAACAACGTAACGAAGGTTCTTTGGAAAATATTTCATTATAATTCCCGCATTTTTACTAACTGCCCTCAACTTGATACACTTGGCCATGCAATGTCATTCATGACATGCCGGTGTGTTATGTTAGACGAAATATCACAGTGTTTCCTTCTAATATGCATGAAAAATACTACTATGGGATGTTTGTGATGTCCGAAAAGAGTTAACTAATAGAAGAAACATTTATGCGTACATGTGAATTGAATAAAGCTTTAACTCAACTTGTCGCAAACTGAATATTTTTTATGAAAATGGAATGATTTAAGGGTAATTAAACCGAAATGTAGAGAGAACAAGAAGTATAAACATAGAAGAAGTTGATTTTGCTTCGTTTAAATCGCTTCATTTTGAACCCCTTTTCCAACGGCCCTTCTTCAATTTTCAATGTGAACAAAGTGACAGCAGATTGAAATGCGTAAAACATTCTCATCTACGTATTTGTCTATCCTCTGAAGAAAAAAAAATTCATCATGCTGATTTTTTTAGCCATTTGACTATCCGCACTCGTCTTTTTAATTTCATCGATCTCGGTCTACGAATAATTTAGGGCGTGATAATTTTTGACTCACCTCAAACAGGTTCCAAATCAGCTCATTATTTCCACTTTTTAAATACCCTCTCGTATGAACTTACGCACTTACTGTTTATATTATCATTGGTAATTCGTTTAGAAATTATTAAAATGTGTGCCATCAGTTGTGTTCGTCCTGAAGTGCTATAGTTAAAGAGCTCATGTGTATATCTAGAACGTGCAACAGGCAGTGCGCTCACGGTTGTTGGAAATAGAATTGGGTCCAACATGAAAATGAGTCGGACGCGGGAAACCTTCGTGACTAGAATCGTTGAAATGCAACGGAAACAGCTTGGCGTGTGGTGGCTTCTTTGTTTGAAAGGGAGTAACGCTTGATCCAAGGGGGGGGGTCATAATTTCTGCGTATGCCAAGTAAGATGAGCCTTTTTACTCTAATGGTGAGTGAGAATGTGACCCTAGTATGCAGATACTAGATAATAATCTACGTTGTTATCGTGACCGTGTACTATTTGCAACGAACGAGTTGATAAAAGGAGTTGAAACGTACTAAAGTATGCGTTTAATGCTAAAAGTATGCTATTTTGACAATTATAGTTCACAGACTCATGTAAATTTTAATTGAGGAAGAAAATGAGGAAATAAAAATTACTCAGCTTTGAATATCTGGTATTTTCCTCCGAATAGTGAAAATGCATTTTACAGTCGTTACAATTCACGCTCCCAGTTAGAATGTTACCACCTTGGAAATATTGAAATTGTTTTATGACTTTGAGCATCCCTAAATATGAAAATCTTAGTTGTCTTACATTTTGGTAAACAGATTTAGCGTGCTCTGATCGAAATGCATTTTCTCAGTATTTGGGTAGTTACGAAGCATGAATAATCTGTGAAAGCAGAGAGAAAAAATGCAAATTTTCGGAACCGTAGAAACTCAGTGCCGTAAGGGTGAAGGCAAAGAGGCTCGACGCACTCAAAAGCCATTAGCCGATTTCTTCCCTTATTTTGGTGGTGCTTGGAAACGCGGATGATCGCAGAAATTTAAATGGTGCCAGGGAGATCTGAAAGCATATGGAAAAAAATGGTCGCTCTTCCGTAATTTTCCCAATCGATCCTTGATTTTATTTGATTTTCCTGACGAACTGTCGGCGTCCGGAAGCGGACGATTCCGGAGTCGGGGATTCCTGGAAGATGGACGAATCCGGGAAACGGATGGATGGACTTGTCTCTCCTTTCATTCGCCCGTTTACTGAAACCTTCATTCCTTCCTCTTCCTTCCCGTTCCCCGCAACCCTCTTCCTCACTTTCTTTCCACTCGGCCCCTGCCGCACTTCCTCTTCTCCGCCTGGTTCTTCTCCCACGCATCCTCCACAGCATAAAAAAAGCCACGCTCACACACTCTCCGTCTGAAAGGCTCTCTCCGCTCATTCCGGGAGCGGCAATGCAAAGATATGGGGTGTGATGCCAAAAACTTGTTTAGCTTCTCCCTCGAAGCCTCCTTCTTAACTCCCTCGGCGGTTGTCGTTTTTTTTTCTCCCGCCGAAATTCTCGGCGCCCGACGGGAAGGTATTAATACTGTTGCCGCCTCAGCGGGCTTTTTTATTTTGAATCACAATTCTTTGAGAAGAGTCATATGAGGTGACTGGGTTAAAATCCCCGTCGAAAGTCTCGCGTCCAGGACACATCTCCTCCGGCAGAAATAGTCAAGTGAGGCAGGATTCATTAAAATTTCTCATGGGGCGTTATACGGATGTGATTTCATGCTAAAAAAAACAGTGGATTCGAGGAGAAGGGAAAAGATGGTCGTTTGGTCGAAATAACTCTTGGACCAAGCCCCATTAATTAACCTGTCTCTTCCATTCTTTCTTTAAAAAAATATTTTCTGGTCCGCGAATATATCTCCCACAATTTAAAACACTCGGTGGGAGTTGGTTAAGTACTCTTTAGGTACCAATTTATTCCAAGTTTTGGTTTATGCACGATTTCCGATCCGTCTTCGTGAGTGTTTCCATAGATTTTCACGCATTCCCAAGTTTAGTTCGTTGTAACTGCTGAAATGTTGGCTGCAATGCTATTTTGTAATATTTCCAAATTTCGGCTAGAACTGTAAAATCTATCATGCAAGGCACCCGAAAAAATATTTTAACAGCCTATTGCTTTGGGAGC
>LYUA01000022.1:807128-821258 GCA_002093875.1 Calopteryx splendens
GGGGGGGGAGTTGAGCCAACGGGGGGGAATGGGGGGCGGGAGGGGGGCCTTCGTAAAATTTAAGAATAAGGGGAATGCATGTTGGCTCATGTACACAGCGCATCTAAGGTGAGGAAGAGATTGGACGAGAAGGGAGAGAGTGGAGCGACGGGGATGATGGACAAGGAGAAGGCGAGGCGTGCATTGCGGAAGAGAATACATAGGGAAAGAAGAAAAGACCCGAGTCTAGTTTTTTGTGTGTGGTCGCGGCGGCAGTTTGGAGGAGAGGGTTGGTGGGCGGGCTTATTGTTGTCGGGAAGAAAGTGAGCTTGGTGAGTGGGGAGTTGGGAGGGATCACACAATGTGGGGTACGATTCCCATTATTATGCTCGGTCACTGCGAATGGGGTGGAGAGAGAGGCACGGAAGGCTAGACAGAGGGAGATGAGAGTGTGGAGAAGCGGAGAGGGAATCGAGGGGAAGAGGTGGAGGGTGAGAGGGAAGAGGGGGAGGTGGGGACTTTCCCTCGGTGGAATGGGAGAACGATTGTGTAAAGAGGGAGAGTGAATGAGGGCGTTAGGGTATTTGGAGGCAGAGTATTTGAAGGGAATGGGAGGGGAGGGTAGGATTTGGGGAGGGAAGGATCGCTACGGAGGGAGATTGATGGAAGGTTGTCGACGACAGGCGCTGTAGGCGGGAGGGGTGGGCGCGGAGGAGTCGGGAGAGAAGGGGGTATGTGGGAGGAACGTTTTCGATGGCCGAGTACCTAAGGCCGTCGCCTCTCAACTTAATTTATTTGATATTTTTCGACAGGGAATGCGGCTCTTCCGTTTTGTGCGGGCACACACGCGTGAGTCTTTCGCGGTAATGTTGAGCAAGACAAATATGTGCCCGAGCGCGTTTGTGCTACGATTCGTTTTTCTCCCCTCTCCATCCCGTGAAATTCATTTGTAATTTGAAATGCGTTCCACTCGAGCTCCGTGCCGTCAGGGGCGCGGGCCGCAACTGCCGGGAAATTTAGAGATACAATGAGTAAAGACTATAGGACGAAGACCACGATGAGTCAGCAGTGCAATGCCCCAAGTTGCCCATGCTAACTTTCCTAAAAAATTTTCATAATGCTTCTCCTTTCATTAGTAACCGTTACGATATCTCCCTTGGTATTTTAAATAATTCTACTCGTACTGTTGTACCTTTAATTCTACCAATATAATGGTAATAAAATGACGACGACTGTGAAGCATAGTTCCGAATATTTTTATTTGCTGGTAAATCCTACTGTCGATCATTTTTATAGACACCTTGTAAGTACTAAAACCTTTCCTAGAATATCCATATTTCGAATTATAAACCGTTTTATGCAGTGGAAAAATAATTACATTTTATGGTTACCAATCGTTGATAGTGCGTTTTTTTTTAGTTTTTCCGTCTCCTATAAATATCCACTGGTTTAATATCCATATCAGTGTTGACCTAATTTATTGAGGAATTATTTTATGCTTCAGATAGATTACTCTTCCCTTTTTGATTATAGTATCTCCTGAAATTATTTGGGAATGAATGAAAACCATTTGAGAGATTGACAGTCAACCTTCGTTAGCCTACCTCGACTTTCAGACAGAGAAAGATTAATGCCCGCTCTACTTCGTTCTTCATTTTTCATGGCGTGAGCATACAACTTTTCTAGTGAACTATAGTAGCAGAGGCACACAAAAAAAATATGTTCGATGGCTTGGAATGGTTTTGATTGCAGTTGTCTGTACGGGAAGGTGTTTAATATTTTCTCGCCGAACACGGAATAAATCACAACGTACCTATGATCATTTTATAGTCTGAGAAATTATCGAGGAAGGCACATTCGTGAGAAAAAAGTATTCTAGCCTGAAATCATTCATTTTTCAAACTACCAAATTCTTCTACATTTCAATATTTTGTGGTACTAGGATGAATTCCCCTCGAATCTTTCTAAAAACAACTTGTTTATTCTTATTAAAATGGCTCTTAGCTCTGAAAAGTTCAAGACTGCCAACAAGTCCTAGGGGATCCAGAGTATCATGCTTATAAGACCAACGCCCGTGAGGGGGCTTTGTGTTATGTGTCATGTAAGTTTCACGTTTGCGATGATTTGGATGAATCCAGAAAATGTGTGAGCCTCGGCTTGGGGCTTGGCTGTAATCGGAGTAGGTACTAATGGCTTTCATGTTATATTGGGATTTCCGAAGATCTTCTGTTGGCTTTACGTGAGACGGTTACGGTTCTTCATTTGTCATCTTTCTTCTGCCAGCGGCGGTAGTATGAAATTGCTGTTTCACCGTGGGTTGCCTCCTTGTTTGGAAACCTTTTTTTTTAATCCCTTCCTCACCATTTACGTTACTTTACCACCTGACATTCTTTGAACGAGACCGTCTAAGCATCCTCTAAGGAGAGTACGCTACATTATTATTCACAAAGAAGTACCATTTTCTCTCCTTCCTTTAAAAATGTGATTCCAAGATTTACTTACGTAGATAACTTACAATAGAGTTGTCTATATCGTCAAAAGAACTTCATTTTTAATAAATTACTGCTGTGGTAGGATATCATGTCATCTTTCATTGTCTGTGAAAGGTTCGTTCATGCATTGACAGCTGTGACAGGTAACAAAGATCCTATGAAGGCCCAATCGAAGTGACTGCTGTTTTTTGTGCCTCAGACTATTTTTTTTCCCTTTCACATATTCCATTCAGTTCACGGTAGCATTAAAAGTGAAAGCAATTTCACATAATCAGGCCATCGACAGAACACCTGTTAAAATGACACTACAGTGTCTTGCAAATACTTTCAAGGCATTGTAGTTAATTAAGTTAAAAATAAATATTTTTGTATCTCATTTCATGGCGCTGTGCTGAATACATATATCGTACCTATATGGTATTATTTCCATTTTTCGCTTTACTTTTCATCTCGATAGTAATAAACCTTTGCCTTTCATAAGGGATTAAAACGTGCATAGACATAACTATTACAATATCTTACGAGGGTAATTGGGTATATTTTTCGATTTCACATTAATTTCCATCTTTACGGGTCCTTGAGACTCCTTTCTCTGATCGTGGATGACTTCGTTCCGATAGCAAGTGAATAATATCGCATCCTGTGAACTGAATAAATATTCCTTAATTAGCGCCAATGCCTTGAGCTCTCTCCATTCCTCTGATTCGAAATAAACTTATCAAAAATACAAGTTCTTCTCCAAACTCGAGGAATTGGCGTTTCCCTCAGAAAGGGGATCTAACGAAAAAAAACAATATTCACATTCAAACTTCCCTCAAAATAAAACTATCATGTTTCCCCCCCCCCTTTCGATGGCAATTTCCACATCGCACACATTCCTGCAAACATTCAATAGGGCCATCCTTCGGCTCGGAGGTTTTTGTTTCCTTTATTCCCCTTATCCTATTACGTTAATCAGGCACTGCGATCTCTCCTTCACTTGATCTTTTAATTAAAGGGGGAACGGCAAATAATGACGATTCTTATCTACCTCGCTAATTAATAACTGTACCTGTAATGAATGCCCTGCCTTTGTGAGGAACCCTTATGCAGATGGCCACAGTAAAGAGTAAAAAAATTGTAGGGAGGAAAACTCGTGAACAATAAATGTCGTGTCAGAACCAGACGGTTGAATCACTGTAGAAAATATTTGCATGAAAAACGAAACAATATGAGCGTTCTCACTCGCTAAGATCCGCGGTCATTAGATATGGTTGCTTAATTCCATTTCTGTAATTACGCGTGAATTGAAATTTGATTATTCGTTCAATAAAGTTTATTGTTACTATAGAGCATAGGTGTACCTATATGAGTTCAAAAAGTAAACCTAAAATTAAAGTAATAGATATGCGGTTCCAACAAGGAAAATGTGTTAGACTATAGTTTCTATTATCTTGGATTATGAATATTTATTTATTTTTTTACATCATAGTTTGATACGCAGATTTTTACTACAAGTTTTTTTTACTACACAAAGAGCTAACAAATTCTATGGTGCATGAAATCGCATAATTGAACAATCTGGTGAAGAACAGGGGTTATCAGCTTATGTCGCTGAGAGTTTCCCACACAAATGCAAATAATCTGAATTATGCACAATAGTCACGTCTAACTTAGGCTTGGAGTATACAGAAGTATTTAGATTTAATCCAGAATGGTGATCTACTCAATACGCTTTAAAAAAAATACCTTCCGTTTTTCATTTTTATGGTGAAGATTGATTTAAACAAAATGCAGCGATGAATTAATATTTTCAGCAAGAAAAAAAGGCCTATGTAATCAGTCGATTCATAAGAAAGCCAGGTTTCCCTAAACTCCTGAAGCCGTCATGTAAAATATTCAAGTTCGATTATACATTGGTTTGATTATTCTTCAAACCCTAAACGAGAGGCTCCATACGTCGAAGTTGTTGAACTGGCAGCGAAGTAGATCTGCGCAGGTCGCTTTAATTGCGCTCAGCGGAATCTGAAATTTTTGAATTTCGACCACGCCTGAAGCATCCAATAAGGAGCCCTTTACACCTGGGAGATGGAGTATACGGTTGCTGGAATTCGATGCTCCAGAACATATCCGGTAGAGCTTCATGATTGGACGGTAGCGCTTAATTGATCGAAAATCCAATCAAATTGGAGAATCTGGCGGAACAAACAACTCCTGTGGAACATAAGAGGCTAATGAAATCAAATTGGAAACGAAAAAAAAACCATCCCGGAACAGAAAAACGTTCAAGTTCGTTATTTTTCGGTGGTATTCTGGAGGCAGAAAGTAACTCGGCAGTTCATTTTAAAGTTATATCTCGCACATTTTCGGAACATGATTCCTCCTCTTCCATTTTAATGGCATTTATAATTTATTTAAATTTCTTTGGAATAAATGAGAAAACCTGAATGAATAATTTAAAATATTCGTCAATCTTGGAAAACTGTGGTACTATATATTTAGTTTCCTCATTTAAAGGGTAAGAATTAATTAACCTCAACATTAAGTACCCATTATTTTCAGCGATATTCCAAGGGAATTCGTCCAATTGTGTCGATGTATTATCCTTCATATGTTTTATGCTACTCACATTTATGAATGTTTTGCAATCCTCACATTTGGAGTAATCCGTGAAGTAACAGGAAGGGATTTCAAAATGACATTTTAATTATGAAAAATGGATAGATACTCTATGCAATCCTTTGAATAGTGCTCCCTGAAAGGTTTAACTATTACTCTTTCAATTAAGATGTCTTTCAACCTCATTAAAACTCACCGAGTGAAAGATGATGTGAGGGATCTAAGGGGGTTTAATGATTATTGAAACTTATTATTCCTCATTATTCCTCAACAGATAACTTCCTTCCTTCATAATTTTCCCGTAAAAATGAATGAATAATGAACTACAAAGATGGATTCTTCAAAAATGTTAATAGATTTTGCTCCTTGTATCCTAATGGCTGTGATACAATGGATAATTTCTGTGGGCAGTAAAAATTTATAGCTAATGTAGAAATTTTCATGGCACTAATGCACGTAAGAAATGAGCTTCTGAAGTACTTTCGATCCTAACGCAACGTCAATTAAAATGATTAGATGAAAACATTTAAAAGACACCATTGAGATAACTGTTTGTATCATTATGGTCGCTAATAGAGAATCACTATTTTTTTTCAAATACGAAAAAGTTGCACGCCATCACTAATTATATCCTACCGTTCATGTACTTTCTGTGAACTGGAACCAAATATGGTGCTATTGGGATCATGTCCATTTAATCCTGCTATGCCTGAACTTTATTATTCCGTGCCTGTTAACTAAGTGGATAGGGAGCTTGTTGGTTAAGCGCGCTAGTAATTTTGGTTCGAGTTCCGTTACGGAAGTGGATTTTGTGTTTGTTTCCAGGAACATAGGAACATGACCGTTGGGTCGCCTCTAACCCAAATTAATACCAACGCCAAAGAGAGTATTCCATTTAAAAATACGAATAAAGACGAGAATGGGAGTAAAAATTGAATTGCTTGTCAATATCGGTTCCAGAAACGATCGTCAGGGTTGAAACGGGAGGGTAATCTTCATTATTACTCAAATAAAATGGAGCTCTTTAAATAACTACGTTTCATAAACTCTATAAAATGAATTCCGAAGTAAAATCGCAGTTTAAGAATGACAAGTGCACCCCAAATGATCTCTATATTGCTTCAGTTAAATACAGATGATAAAACAGCTTGTTAATAAAACATTTTGTATGAAATCCAATTAATTATTGAATTGAATTGGATAGCAATAGGTTTACATCCCAACGCTCAGGGTGCACACACACACATGGTATATAGGTATATATATATGTATATATAGGTATATAGGTATATATATATGGTATATAGGTCGCTTTGGTAGGTGAGGGTAGAGCTCACCCAATACTACCCTAATAGCACCGGCCTTGCTGGCGGCGGGATAACATCCATGCCAATCACCTTCGCGGGTAGTGTGGGATTGTTAATTTATTAATGCGGTAGACAATGATAGCAAAAACGTTTTAGGATGCCATTAAAATTTCTGGAACATATTTCTTAAATTGACCAGATAAACAGTGAGTCAATAGGTAAACGCGAGGAGATTTTACAGAGAAAAGAAAGAGAAACTTTTCAGGACTTAGGTAATAGTGCTCTGGTAATTATTGGATTTTTGTGGGAAAACAAAGAGTACCCTCACGGTAACTTATAAAAACAAATTAGTTTGATTTCTTGCTCTTAAGTAGCTACAAAAGGGTGTGCTGGAGAGTTATTAGATTCAACTCGAGATGTATGCAGTCGAATGTGTCGTAGTTCACCCTCCAGCGTCTAGAAAACTTTATTAAAAAGCGTATATGCGTGTTTCGAGGTGAAAACATAAACTAAGCTAGGTGACAGAATTTTAAGGCTAATACTGGACAAGGATTTGGGAAAGTTAGATAGCATTAGAGTTTACTTATGAAAATGAGAAAACTACAAGGATCCGATACTGTATCGGAAGATCATACCAGTCGGATAAAAATAAGAATGATAGCCTCGAGATTTTAAATACTCGTTTCTCCCTCACACAATTTTTGATCCAGACAAGGTGAATGATGAAGCAACTAAACCAGAGATGTAGCCAAGGGGTCCATCCCCCACTAATCCGAAATTTTATTCCTGCCAAAATAGTTTACTAAGTGGAGTATTATCGATAATTAATGCTAAGTGAATTTTTATTTTTGCTTCGAAAAATACTTAATAGAGGCAATTAAAAAAACAAAAAGCCTTCTGAATGGGATAAATTAATCCTACAAGAACAGTTGATAGCGATGAGTCGGCATAAGACCCCCCCACCCGTCCCGAAATTATTTCTTAGCTATGCTACTGAGCCGAGCATTTAGGGAACCTATATACGCAAGGCTCTTATCTGCATTATTATTTTATGAAGACTTTTAGAACCAGAAATTACCAGCTGTTAAGCACATTATTAGAGGTGGTTTGGGTGTTACTTTCTGAAATCAAAATACCACGGTCGAATGCCCATATGAAAGGTTCTTAGGGGACGATACGGATGCATTTACTTCTCTCCTTCCGACCGCACCCCACAGGGCCGAGTCTAGTCTGCGATGGGCCTAGTGCTCTAAAGCTCATTTCCCCCTACCGTGGGGACTTGGACGACTCCATAAGGTTGCATGCTAAAACAGGTAATGACTAAGCTTGTCAGGTAGTAATCCCATTACGGCACCTGCGAGAAAAACTAGCGGAGGGGAAAAGAACAGAAAGGAAGGTTCGTCCCCACAAGTCCTCGGGACTTTATTTTATTAAAACCTCGGGGACTATATTAAAACATGTACCAAATAAATTGGAAAATTTCTCCCTTGACCCTACCGTGGGAGTACATAATAGCGCACAGTGAGTGGTTTGCGTCCGACAAGGATGACACCTAAAAATGGCGGAGAAATGTATTTCCCTAATTTTCTGAAATTGATGAAAAATATAAAAGAGTGGTCTGCAAACTGAATTTTATTCTGGTTCCTAAATACATTTTTCCCCATATTCCCCCGGTCTAAAATCGAATTTTTTTAGGTGGACTTCTTATGCGAAATAAATCTTTTAAGAAAATTATGATGGATTTCTACTCTGATTTTAATGTATCATGATTCAATATATTGATCCAGAAAGCATGTAGCCAAGGGGTCCACCTCCCACTATTTCGAAATTTTATTCCCGCATGCGAGGCCACTGTCTCCTTGTACGTGATTAGGTAGATTTTAAATTCATTAGTATTGTGAATTAGGTGAATTATAATTATCCTGCTGCTTACCAAGGTCCATATAATAGACTATAGTACAGTCTATTCTACGGACCTTGGCTGCATACCGTCATTTGGACTTAAATTGTTGTGTTCTTGCTCCATGCATCATCAATGCTTCTCCACGGTAGTGAGACTGACAAAAAATGCAGCAGAAACGGAGGGGAAGCATCGGAAATGTGCTACTACAGGAGAATGATGTAGGTCAAATGGATGAGTCAAATTGAGGAAGAGTTGAATTTCTGGCGTAGGCTATCGCGACGTTTAGTATCGGCTTCTGAAATGCTACCTGTGTTGTATTTTATGTACTGTAGACCGTTTCGCTCCCATTACAGGGGAACATCTTCGAATAGATGTGGGGGTCGAAGTGGTACTCCACTTCGACATGAATATGACCCTTGTAACTGGGGTGAAACTTTCTTCGCTAAAATACAACGTTGGCGGTGGAACACCGAAAGCAATGCAGAATCAACTAACGAAGAAGGTCTCCGAAGGGTAGGAAAATAAAACATTTTTAAGAAAACCCTGAAAATAATATGGGAAAGCCGTTTTGTCACATTTTGAGACACTTACGGTCTGTTGAAGGCAGTCGTCGAGGGAATTTTAAACAGGAAAGACTACAGAGGAAGACACCGAATGAGGAACGTGGAACAAGTGAAGACAGGGGTCAGAGAAAAGAAATATGTGGACAGACAGGGTTTAGCCGAAAAAAAAGAATTGAGTGAAGAAGTACGTCAAACCAATCTTAGGATTGATGGCCAGTACTGAAGATGATGGACGGGGAAATAGCATCGGGAGGAAAGGTTTTTGTGGAGCAACCCACGAACGGTGTCACGCATAAGTGACGACTCGGTGTTTCGGCGACTGGAGTGGCGAGAGACTTAAAGGACTCGTTGAAGTGTAGAGAATCGCTAAAAAAGATCTTTAATATCCCATATGAATGAAATATATGCGAATCTTCACAAATAAAACTTTACTCACGTCTCAGGTTACAGTGTCGATACATGATCATCGTAACCGTGCATTTCTACTTACTTTTCTCCTACAATGGAAAATCGAATACTTTTCATACCTGTGATTGATTGTGAAGTGAGTTCCACACATGTTGTGACATGTTACAGTTCCCGAACGTTCGGAATTTTTTTGTAAGAGCTTTAAAAAGGGTAAATGAATTGATTACTTTTGCATGCGACGAAAAGTCGTTTTCATGTCAGAGGATGAATCAACCGCCTTCAAAGACGCAGCGACTGGCACACAACTTCAAAAACAGCAAGATAGTACTCAATAAGCGTCGTTGGACGTGATTTTATTCATGAAAGTTGCTCATTTTACATTAAAAGTCGTTTTCATGTCAGAGGATGAATTAACCGCATTCAAAGACACAGCGCCTGGAACACAACTTCAAAAACAGCAAGATAGTACTCAATAAGCGTCGTTGGTCGTGATTTTATTCATGAAAGTTGCTCATTTTAACAACTCCAAAACCTTTCATGTTGTTTTCAACGCAGAGTACCGGAATCAGTAATGGTAATTGAAACGAAACGAATCAGATTCGTTTTGTCCCAGGTTGAAAGGAAAGCAGGAGGCCCTGGTATGATTTCGCCGCAGTCCTTAACGAAACACTTCATGGGGTTTATTTTAGATCAAGTGTGAAAATTAACTGAAATATACAATAAGGGGCGTTTAAAATTTCAATTTCGGATGGTTACATTTTTGCCTCAGAAGCATAATGATAGGAGAAAAGGAAGAACGATTTCGACTCCAATCTAAGTGGTTGAGATGCGAATCGCGCGTGTAAAATCATAATAGATCGTAGAATCACGACCTTTGAAGTAAGAAAAGGACTTTAAAATCACAGTGCACGTTACTAGACAAAGTATAACCAAAATCATGAGCACCACAGCATTGCAAATCAATGCGTCAATATCGTCTTCATCCACCTATTGACACGCAGGGTGAAACTAAACCACATGAACATGTGAAACATGCGTACCTACTTCCTGACTTACTTATGAGAATGATCAGTCGGCATTTATTTAATTTCGGAGTATATGTTTAATTTCTTCTTAGCTTATGCTCCGACTACTTTTGTCCTTGAGTTTTGCCCCCTAGAATTTCGTAGTATTATATGTCGTGTTCAAATTAACACTCCATGGAAGTAAAATGCTTAATTTTTAAGTAGTTTCTACCTTCGTTTCCTTTAAATTAACATCCCTTTAAGTTTACGAAAAAAATTAACGCCACATTAACTTGAACTTGGACTCGGCGTGATATTTCAGCGCCTAAATTCCAAAGGTTTCGTGCACCCGCTTTGAGTTACGAAGAAAATTAGGACCGAGCGTTGCGCTTGGTCGTACTTTAATTATTAAATTTACTTGATAGTGACTGTATGTGCCCTATAGTGGCCAGATATTTTGCGCTTCGCTGTACTAAGTTCTCTCTCTGGTGTTGTGCTATAAAAACGAAAAACATATAAAAAAACTGAGAAAGTGTATGCTCATTCAATATCATCGTCAATCGCATCAACAGTCACCGCCAATTTCATAAACTGTCATGGTATTTGTAATTAAAAATTCTGGAAAACATGTGGTGCCACTCAAGTTTTTTTAATAATGGAATCCTCTTTTTTGTTGAAATACGATACCTTTAAATCCCTCGTCAATTGTAAAAAAGAGTTTTTAATTAAATTTTCCTTACTTTTTTACAACCGGACCGTTACATTCTATTTTGATCCTATTTTACTCGGACTTTGGCGGCTGATGGACGCGTTAGGTCAATGCCGTTGCCAAGAGGTGTTACCTCTCACACGTACATTAAGCTTATTTCCTATCTGAGTGATGGCAGATCGGTGGTGTTAATTAATAGTGTACGGCACTCATTACATTCATACGTGATCTGTGCATATTAATATCGATCCGTGTGAAACGTTTTCCAACATTCACGCGTCTGTCCGAATTCGAACCACCTCTCGCGAGTGAAATGACAAATGGGAGTTTGTATGCGTCACGAGGCCATCGATTCCGAAATAGTTTTGGGTGATTCATTCTCCGCGGGGGGAACGGGAACCGCATCAGTAACATTCGCCCCTCTTTCATTTGGATCGATTCCGTCGTGCTACCTGTCCGTTTCAATCCCGACTCCCTGCCCCCGTTCAATAAACCCAAGCGCTCTGTTACTGTCTCGAAACCGGTCGTTTTTTTTTGACAGAAATGTCACGTAACTTTGACAGTGACTGCAGGTGACTGTGTCATCTCACGAAGTCTAGGCATTTGGCGACACAAGTCAACGGGAATGGGTGCTCTATCCTGCGGCACGCACGCTACTGTTGGCACGTTGGGGTGAGTCTCTGCTGTCACAACAGGGGAGCGTTTATGTTAATCGTTCGTGTTCTTCTCTTAAAAAAATATGGTATTGCTGCCAAGTAAACATTTGACGCAACATTTTCACTTATGAACGCTACCACTGGATACGGTTTTCACCTTCGAGACGTGAATTCATACTTAGGAAATTTTTGGCACGCAAAAAATCGAATGACAATTCCGTAAGTTCCATTTTTCTTCAAAGTTTGCATCTAAAAGTGAAACGGTTCGCCAGCATGAATTTTGATTAAATTTGTGCATGGCGTATGCTAGAGGAGACGACATGTTCAAGGGGTTTAAAGTGATTCTTTCCACTTAACCCAGGAGCATGAACCCAGGAGCATAAACTTTATACTCCTGGGTTCATGCTCCTGGGTTAAGCGGAAAGAATCACTCTACGAAGTATCTTTATAGCATGAAGGGTGAAATTGGTAACTCTAATGGACATAGATTTCCCGGTGTTGGCAGATATATCAAGAGCTATATATTCATCCACAACAATGTTATTCTGGCAAAACTACTTTCAACATATAGGCATCATCTTCAGGTACAACATTTTACAAGAGGGGACGGAAGAATATATACTCCTCTGCGGTCTAATTATGTGAACTAATTTTATCTTTGATCCAATTTGCAGCAAGAGGAAGAATTTTATGAAAGGCATTTCTTCAGTTGAGGTTACTTTATGTAACAATCAGTTCTTGATATACGATTTGGTAGACTGCTGAAATATGGATGCTTTACGAGGAAATCGAATCGTCTTTATATCGAGCGAGAAGTGAGAAATCTCACTGGGGCAGTTCACTTAATGTTTAAATAATCCCATAATTTTTATGTCTTCTATCCATAGAACCTTCAAGTTACGCAACGTCTTTTACGGTATATGGTTAAGGATTATTTATTCTTATTCCCCAGTCATATTCGTTGTTTCACGCAAAGAGCAAAATTAACGATGAAACAATGTATAGACTTGAAGGAGGCGAAATAAGTTTGCAAGGAAAGGGCAGTGAGGAGGTAGCTAGTGAGAGGAAATATACGAAAAATTCACATTGCAAAAATCATTCCTCTTAACTGGAACTCGAATCCGGATTCCTCAATTTCCGGCCGATTGCTTTAGCCTGTTAACCTACTCAGGCGTCCTGTCAGTTTCTTAGTGAGAGTAAGTCTCCTGAAATTCCTGAAAATCAGACGTTTTTGACTTTGCCCACTCAGAAAGGGAACGACGCGGCTTTCACGCCGCAGCGTAAAGGGAGCCTTGAATCCAGATTATATATTAAGGTAAAATAGTCGTTTTTGGTTTTTTCTGCCGTAGTTTTTGTTCCGAATGAAATGTGTCGCTGTGAGCTTATATTTTTATGCTATGATTACGATGAGACCTTTGAAATGCAAAAATCTTTACTTCGAGTCTCGAGTTCTCATTTCTTTTATGATTCATTGTCTAGGGATGTCCACAAGTTTATTCTTGGTCTCTCATTTCTTCTCACTTTTCACATCTTCAGGGAAAGCATTCCCGCTTCTAAACCCGGTTATTGCCTTTTGTTTGTCCACACCCACCATTTTTCTGCTTCCAACCTCCATCAACCCTTATCTTTTGTATACAGACACCAACTTGCCCTACCCCTTTCTTGAGTGACGAGGAGGTGACAAAGAGGTGACAAAGAGGTAAAACACCAGGCGTGGGTTGATGAAATATGTTGAGACAGAACCTTGCTTTGATATTTTTTTGATGCTAGTAATAAAAGTATTTTTTTACTTATAATGTTGTATTGCACTTATCAAAGTGTGATTTCGTAATTAAAGCCATTACTCAATTGGGTGTTGTCAGGCGTCACTTTGTGGAATGATTTATATTGAGAAAGAAACACTTGGTTTTTCTACATGAACTTTATTATGTACGACCTAGGTTTTGACTTACAACCTGATGATGACTTGTAAGTTGAAATCTAGGTCGTATATAATAAAGATCATGTGAAAAAACCAAGTGCTTCTACCTCAATATGTCATTACACAATTTTAAACATTAATTTTTGAGGCCATATCTTGGCATTTTATTTAATTAAATATTTATAGGAATGCACACAGTGGGTGCTTACGTTTTATAATGATTAGTTAAAATAAATGCGGAATCCAATTTCTTCCAATTTTATGTACCGTTCATTCTTAATAAAGCATGGTAGGCTAGTTTTAAAAGGAAATATTCGGAATATAATAAGATATGTTTATGCACCAAAGGACAATTTCTGATATTGATGCCAAGAGCAATTTGTAGGCAGTAGAATGTCCCATAGATCACAATGAGAATTTTATTGCATTATTCTTTTTCTCTTTAATTAATCGAGGAGGGTATATTTAAATACGACCAAACGGCGGTTGCATGTTAAAATACGATGAATACTAGCCTTCTGGAAAAAATAGGCTAATTCAGGGGGTGAGGTGGGCCAGGGGTAGCACGCTCGCCTGTGGATCTAAAGGTC
>LYUA01000022.1:831971-843209 GCA_002093875.1 Calopteryx splendens
TTGTTGCTAGGATAGGTTTTAGATGTGGTTCGTCAAAATTCCTATTTTTACTCAGTGATACGCCCTTCAAAGATAAAATTGACTGATTCTTGTGGATACTGACAACTTTAATCATGCAACAATAAATCATAATAAATAAATAATGATTCTAGCTAATAGTTTTAATGGCAATTGAACACAGTTTGAGTATTTATTTTCTATAAAAATTAATTCTTACTTATATTAACTGCAGTCTTAACTTTAAACTAGCAAATGATATTCGGAAGCATTAAAAAAGCTGCTACATTCAAAGTAGTAAATTCTCCGGATAAAAAGCTTTTGGGTTATAATGTAAAAATTCGTGTTACTTGTTTGTTACTTTTACAAAAACCGTCTACCACATTTTCCCCTGTATTTAACCCACTGAAATTGTGCCTGATATATAATTACGTGTTTTGGTAGTGGCCCATGGTACTCAGTTGTTAGTATGCTTCTGTGGTCTCGTTCTGGCCGGCAGAATAGTGGATTCACTACGTAGATACTTGAAATGAACAGAGGGTCAATATAGACTCTTTGTTTTCAGGAATAAACTCTCAGGACATGCATCAGTGGAGATAATCTATCTCATGGGATTAATTAGTTTTTGGGGAAAATTAAGACCACTAAATCAAATCCATAAATTTGCTCATAACCACCTCTGTTTGCTGGATTTTCAAAATTTATTTTTTGAGGATTTTCAACATGAAAATACATTTCATTAACGATATACAACGGAGTTACTTGGAAAGATATTTATGCTTTTTCCGTTTACGGAATAATATCCCCGAAGTTATTTTCTAAAAATATTCGTCTGCTTCCATGCATTAGAAGAACCTTCATACTTTCAGTTTAAAAAAAATGTTTCTCTTTAATTTATTCGCTACTTTGACGACAGTGAATGTAAATTATGGTATAGAAACGGCAGGAAATGCCGTGGAAGTTACTTAAACGATTTACTCGATGGTGTGTAAATGAATGCAAGAATTTCACAGAGGAGATATGATCCACCTGTGCTAGGATTCGGACACGAATTCCGGAATTTCCGGCGGAGTGCTTAAGCTAGATAAATATTCCAGGTGTCCTCTTGCAACGCGAACCCCTTAGAAATTCACAAGTAAATAGGATGCCTGAGTAGCTATATTGGACAAAACTGTCGGCCAGAAATCTAGGGATCCGGGTGAGAATGTTAGTTTAAAAGATTGATTTTAACACTTTGAAATTCTCGCATTTTTAATTTACTCGTAGGTTTGTAGTAAGTAAAACGCGCAATTCGTTTAAAAAGGTTATACCTACATTTTACTCGGTCCCGAATATTCTTGCAGATTGCCAAGAACGCTATAAATGTTAAGTGTTTCTCAAAGACGACGTGTTATTTCGTTTCACCCCATGATGAATCAGAATTTTCAAACCTTCATGTGTAGAAAATTACATAGGTATTATAGCAATCTCTTGGTCCTTTCGGGAAAGCCACTGCATTGTACGCTCTTCCTGTTCAATTTACCTCCACAATTAGCCATTCGCTAATGGGTTTGGGCATTTGGAGGCAATCACAGTAAAATTCCAATCCTACTCTTTGAAATCATACTGAGGCACATTAAATATCTTTCGGCCTCAGACTGTACAGTTGGCATTAAATTAGCTTCCGAAAGTTGGGAACTGCGAATCTATCTGAGAATTCCTCGGGAATATATGATTGGGTTGCTTCGTCAACCTAATTTGTCGGGTACCCCTTTAAGAAACTTTGTTAGACGGATAGTGAATAGATTTGGCCTAAAAAGTGAAGAAGAGGCGTTATTTCTCATTGGTGTGCAGTGACGTAGTCTAGCAATCCCGCATAGACTCGCACCAGAATTGAAGTACATAGATCTAGCGCACGTTTCGTCAGGAAAATTTCGTTATATTTAGTGCACGTTACGATTTTCGAACCCAAATGAATCCCATGCTAATTCAATTCAATGTGCCGCAGTCCACGATGCGGTGCGTATGGTTAAACATCATAACTATGACAGGGGAGGCCCGGCATATCTAGACCTAGGTACGGCTACGTCCTTTTAATAAAGTGAAGCCCCATTTGCAGTCTACGTAATGCAAGTATTAAGGATATCTGCAGGAGAAAGTTCTATTTGAGGAATTAAATAAAGCTAAAGAAGATTTACTATAGTCGTGAAAAACTGTTATGATAAATAGAAAGTGTTACGGGGTTATTGCAGTAACTAGATTGGGAGCCCCTCCATGTTCGAAGAAAATAAGTTAAACTAGCTTTATCTCACTAGATTACTTGTGACGCTTGATAAGGTATATAAATATGCTCTCAGTATATCGGAAGATTAGACCACCCATAAAAAATGCGAGAAATACCTAGACTTTAGAAAATAGGTATAGACTCAAATACTCCTTTCATCTCTCGCTCATTTTTCGATCGTGAAAAAATCAAAATTGAGCTCTCCATCATTCAAACCTTGTCATCTGCCACTTATTTTACGATCAATTCCAGCCTACTCACAGAAGGCTGTTGCCCTGGCGCCCTTAAACACCCCAGTGGTGACCCATGCTATCACAGTGATGCCTACACTGAAATTATATTGGCCGGTTTAAACCTCATTGCTGTCATTATGACAAATTAAGAACCATTGTTTGTCGAGTTGGATATTGGATAAACAGTTCATATAAACAATCTCTGCTATAAATCGTCAGTAATGACTGCGGGAAAATATTTTCGCATCTCATTGTCCAATATCAAAGTGCAGCAAAGGTCACAGTTATATGTGTATTCTGGCCTCTTTATGCACATGCTTTAAGATGCTCAAAATGGGTAAAAATAGACTTTTTCAGAGTCGGTGGAGCCCCTAACAACTGCAACCGAATATTTGGCATGATAATTTTTCTGGCCTGCATCCAATCTCGTCCATGCGCGCGCTGTGTTGATCGACGAACTCACTTCGGAAGGATTTTAATCCCTTCCGACTCCCCCGAAGGCACCTTCCCTCCGTCATGATGGTGGCAGCATCCTCCCTTATTTTTCTCGCCCTCCCTACCCCCCCCCCGAACCCTCCCAATCCCGTCTCCTGTTATGTTTCCCCCGCTTCACGACTGTGTGGCGCCTTGAAGCCTCCGAGCTCCGCAATGCCAAGGAGTAAGGGCGTATCGACTACTCGCAAGCGACGGCGGGGGGTTGTGGGGTTGTCGGGGGTGGTGTGGGAGGGGGAGGAGGGAATTTTCCGAAGCAGCGTGGAGAGGGAGGGGAGGGCGTGGGTGACTCAAGAGGAGACAGAGAGGGCGGGGCTGCGTTGCAGGAGAGCGGTCTTCTGAGAAGGAAGGGGATGAGGTAGTGGGTCTGGGCTTTGTTTACAGCTCCCGATTGTCCCGATCCTCTCTCCCCCCCCCTCGTAGCCGCAGCCTCCCCATTCCGCTCTAAAAGCCTCGACATCCTCTTCCATCCCCTTGTGCTTGTGTAGCGACAAAATGCATGTCCCCTGCACCCGACGCGGTCACACCACACCGCGCCACTTGACGGATCTGCGCCGTTCACTAATTAGCCCTCTCTTCTGCATCTGCCGTCGCTCGATGTCTCCCGCTCTCTTGAGTTCCCCCCACCCAACCATGCGATTAATCTTTTTATGTCGAAACCTTGAAGGTCAATCTGATACTGGAGGGTGGTGATGTTGTCCTAGAGTGAAGTGGGTCCTGAGAAGTAACGTCCGTGTTACCTTAAACATGTTATCGCGCCGAGAAAATTGGTTAGATGACAACTTTGGATCTAGTATTATTTTGCAAATTTAAACGAACATATTGCTCCAATGAGGTCAAGGGAGAGCGAATACGCAGTTTCTTTGTCTCATCTTTTTTTTCATTTTGCAAGGAAGCTTAGTCCGAAAATCACAGGGAACGAAACGTTTATTTTACTTAAAATAATTTTCAACTATTTGACATGATCCTCATGGTGTATTTTATGCGATGATAATATTGTATCATGATCAAATAAAATGAGTAGCTATTGTAGTGTTCCTTGGTTAATGAGAAAGAAAGATTGGGATATTTTTCCAATTTTCAGAATTTTTCAGCTCCTGGATTATCTTTGTACCTACCATCTGATTTTACGTGCATTTTATTAAATAGTTTCAATGTTTCTGAAATTTAAATTACTCCTAGTTTCCAAATATATTTTTCCTACTATTGATGGTGTCCGGCGTAACTTCCTGGAATTTGAGCATGCTTAAATGACTAGAGTAACTTTGTTATATTTCACTTAAATATTTATTTAAAAAAAACTACGACCTAGCTTCATCAGGTATGAGTGCATTGAGGGGACTGGCTTACATTAATATTCTGGCTTAAATTTATTTTACCTCTCTAACATTTTTATAGATGATTTCATCCCTGAAGGTAATTAATTATTTTCACCACCATAAAACATGCGAATACGATATGAATATTGAAATAGGTTATTGAAGGGGAATTTAATGCAAAACTAGACATTATTTTTCTTTTATGTATCAGAAATACAATAGCCATATTATATCATGACTCTTACGGCGATTTATAATCCTGATTTGAAATCTATGCCGAGGAAACCTTGAATCATAATGTCAGTAAATGAGAATCACGTGCGTCGAGTACATATTTAGGGTATTTATTTTGCGGTACGATGCTATCAAATCCAATTCGTTATTGGTAAAGGTTGGAAGGAGACGACTCCTGAGATAATTAGTCGTCACTTATAAGACTTCTTGTTAAGTCTTCTCGTCTCTCTCGTAATCCTCCTCAATGCCATATCTCTAGAGAGAACGATAAGGGGTCGTCCCTCAGGTCCTACTCGCATGTACTAGCCAGGCTTTCGCTTTAATACTTCTTTTCATCGGCAAGATGAAGTGGTAGAAATCTTTTCTTTCTGAGGGATGAGTTACTTACTCATAGTCATAATTACTCCTGCTTCACTCTCTATAAAATTCATTTTTATTTTGTGGTCTACGTAAAGCTTATTTATGGTGAGTAATTTAAACTCTCCCTTTTTTGTAAAAACTGAATGAGCAAGCATTGAAAAAAGCTTTTATTTCATTGAACATAGAATTTACTTTGAAAGATATAATTTTCCTATGCAAAGTTTTTAAGCATTATAGGATGAGGCATTTCTCTATGTATAGTAAAAACCTCTAATATGGCGAAGTATGATAAAACTGAAGTGCATTTGAAATGTGTAATAATCCTAATTCAAGTTCCTTTGGCTTTAGAGTTTCACAATTTCGTGAAAACGTCAGGAAAATTGATCCCACTTGAGAACACTTTACTAAACTGAACTATATTCAATAAAAATTTTCAATTATGAATTTTTTTTAGCATAGGAAAAATAAATGTCTCGTAGGTCAGAGAAAAGTACGAGTGATTTTTTAAAATATGGAAATCAAGAACTCACATCATGGTAGACCAATCGATCACTAGATATTTACTAAAGATCCTTTAATTCATTACTGCGTCCACAAAGTGCATATATGCGCATAAAACGCGAGATTCACAGTAATAAAATAATGTATCGTGGTCAGCTTGTAGTAGTAGGTCTAGACATCACGAGATGATGTTGAAGGCCTTATATCCTTCCTAGTCCACAAAACTCTCGAGATCAATGACGCCCATCTTGTCGTTGTGGATATTTAACTAATGATATAGCCAATTATTCGGGCAGCAGTTAAATTCCTTTTTATCTTATATTGAATTCATTTAGACTAAAATAGTCCTAGAATTTTATATATATATAACAATTTAAAATTAGAAAATAAGCGATGGATAGTTGTCCTTAGCACTTGCTGTGTGAAAATTAAAATGTTTATTCTTTATAATCACACAATTAACTGAATTCTGATTCAACTCTAGTTCAACACTGTTATCGATTAACGGCATTAATTAATTTTCCTCTCTTCGTTGGTGTAATTTTTCATACGCAACGTAGTTTTAACCTCTGATTCTACTTCATGGTAATTCCAGACAAGCCCTTACTCCGATGAAAGCATATATAATTCTTTACCTAATTATCGTCTTACTTAAGTTTCTTCAACAGGCTTGGTTTTTACATAATTTTTGTTTTTATTTGATCTTAAATTACCTCTGATATAAATTATGTATTAATATTTCCTTAAAACTCATTTAATACATCTTGCCGTTCAAAATCTACGTTTCACAATTTTGATACGTCATATCTGAATGTATGTCTTGATGAACCGACGATAACTGACCCCAGTTTGGTATTTTCTGTTTGCTTTCAATATTTTTTTAACCAGTAAGACCATCTCAAAAAATAAAACCAATTATTAATTTAGTTAATAATCATTGTTTAACTTAAGTATCACATGAAAAGCTTTCCCTCTAGTTAGAACTGAGGAAAGATAAAGGCATTAGGTACATTTTCCGAGCTAAAGTTTAGACAGTAGTTTTATCCAATACTATTGTTTTTTTCCGTTGTCTTGGACATTATTATAGAATATTATCTACATCATAGACAAAAGTTACTACCATGCCATCGCCTCAGTTCACTTAACATTTCTTGGGTTATTATTTTCTTGAGTATACCTTTAAAAGTTTTATTTATTTTGTACGTTAGTATCAGGATCACGAGCACCTAGCCTTTTATTGGAAGCATTTTACTAATGTAGTGTAGTATTAATATTTTGAGCCTGCATTTCACACGTTAGCATAAATGAAGTCGATGCCGCTATAGATTATTACTCTCAGTATGTATTTTATCATTCTATATAGGAATGCTATGGAAGGATGTAGGATTTCCCTTCACTTCTCTTGCCACGCTTATTTTCTGTGGGTCACTGTATGAACCTGCTGCAGTCCAAATTATCCATCTTGTCGGCCACGCCACAGCGATAATGATAACAGTTCATCCAGTCTTTTTTTAAGCGAAAGGATTATGGCTCTTTTCTCCCGCCCATTAACTCCCTAGTGCGGCCCTGGTTATAGGTGTCGCTTCCTTCACCCTTTAATAATGCACAAGGGCAGCCACAACAACTGGGTTGGAATGGAGAGCAATCGTTTTGCCTCTGGAGTGCTCTATCGCGTGAGATCAGGCCGTTCCCGGCCCGATTGACCACTTGCTTGCTGGTAGTCACTATGGTACAATGGCTCGTAAAGCGGTCATTATTCAATAACCACAGATAGATGGGGAAAACGGTTTTTCTGGGATAGAACTCCTTATGAGTACTGAGCGTACGTGGATTCTAGTAAAAGCTAAAATAAATTTTAGATAGGTCCAGATTTTACCTGCTGGTTAACCAACCAAACGCGGGTTTTGAGTCACGATAAAGTTTGAGGATATATGCGAACCGAGTGAATTAAGCGTTTTACTCCAATAATTTTGTGTTTTTGCTAAGAACTATGTCTGTGAGAGTTGATAATATTGCTCAAAATTACATACTTTCTCAAGGGTTAATATCTTACTGTTTTCTGGCTATATTGATTTTAAGCTATGGTCGTATATCAGGGAAATAATTTGACTAAAGAAAAAATATGAGTGTAAAATACTGTGAGCTTATATAGAGAGAAAAAGTAAATTTATTTGTTAGATCCGATCATGTATGAAAGAATATAATATTTTTAGATACTAATTAGGTCACTTTAAGGACTGGGAGATACCTAAAATGGCTCGGAAACCATCATTTTTGAAAGATTTCAGGTTTGAGTGAATAATGAATTTATTTTAAAGGGCGCACACCCTAATGCATAGGGAATTTCGCTGCTGAAACATTTAATAAGCCGAAACTAAAAGCATTATCTAGAGAATGATGGATGCACCACTGATTTTTACGATCATGTTAAGACTGAATCATCAATATAAGTTTTTATTTGGAATACGTTTCGTAGTGATATCGGCAGCTTACCATTTTTAGGCGATAATCTTTGGTGCTGTAAAATCATATATTAAACTGTGTCGGGGAAACATATTTGCACTTAAGTTGCATTTATGTATGTCTCTATGTTTATATTGCCTTAAAGCTGCATAGCTTTGAGCTTACAGTGATTAATAGATAATTATATCTAATGCATATTGATGCCTTCTTTTGTGAAGAGCGGAATGATGGAGCTATAAAAACCCAAGTTAATAATTCAGGTGTCTGAAATTTGTTAATTGCATGTAAATTATTTGAGAAAGGATAAATAGAGCAGGAAGGAAAATGAATTCCTCACTGATGACATGTAACTACTGTCATTCTAACGAAGAGTTATATGACATTACTGCTTGAGGCTGAGATATTTAGGCTTATAACTTATTTTGAATCGGGAATTTTAGTTGCCGCCCTTACGTCCATTTTAATAATCAAAGAAAGTCTAAAACCACAAAGAACAAGCTAGATCTGATACCTACTTAAATGCACCAGCCGTATCTTGATATCAAGGTCGCTCTTATTATAAATTTTCTTTCTATGGCCGGAGTTAATGCTAAATCTTTAGAAAATCGCTCCATTTGATTGACAAAAGGTGGCCCTGAGTACCTTTACTGCTGCTATAAAAAGAATTATTCAGTTAAGGAGCCAATAATACTACTTTTTCTTTATTATCATTCCACTTCCACTTAGCGGCAGGTCATTAAGTTTATGTGTTTTAATGTCGCGAATGATAGTGAGACGCTATAAATAATATGCGCAGTTAATAGCCTTTTGGGTATTGTCATTCGGCTCTGTGTTGCCCAGGTTTAGTTTTTTCCAGTTACCCTTTGGAGTGGCGTCACTTTTAGCTTGAATTCAATTAATAAAAATTAAATATTTTTGTCTCGATTAAAGTGGATTTTCAGTTTCCAGGAGAAAGGAGGTACACGAAAAATGAATATTTAATATGTTTGTATAGTCTACATTCAACTCTGACAAAACCCTCAATTATAAAATGGGATAAAGTGGAGCTCAATTCTTTCTCGATTCTATTAAAATGAAAAATGAGCTTGATTTTAATGGAAAATGTCAACTTCTTTCATTTATATGGCATTGTCATGTTTTTGTAAATGTTAACATGAGGGAGTTGGGTGGAGTATTTTCAGATGTTTTTCAACCCAAAAACACTTTCTCATGTGCGGCATTTTTTCATGCATTTTTTTTCTTTGGAATTTTTCTTTGTTCAATTCAGCCGAGCGTAACGATTGACATTCAGGATAAAGAATTTAGAAATTGCTTCAAATAAGGTCCTGAAAGTTTATGGAGAGGCGATCATGTTATTATATTATTTTAAAAAAATAATTTTTGTACGTAAGTGTGCATGTGTATGATCACATTACACGATGCAACGTGTTTTACATGAATGTATAAAATTTTCCGCATGAAGTTAGGTTTATTCATTTTTATTAATACTGTTTAACGTTTTATCGTCTTCTTAAACCTCCAGGGTAAGCGATCACTCGGGTGTTCCCCATATTTTTCGGATGATTGACCTTATACCATGTGCCACTTTACATCGTTTTTGCCGCTTGACATTTTACGAAGTCATTTACGGTTCGAGTGAGGTGGAGGGACCAAAATAGCAACTACCCTTTAACGACTCAACATCGGGGATAAGACCAGAATTTTAGTTTCGAACCAGGAAAGAAATAACGTGGTTCGTTTCCATTGGCAATATTGAAATTTTCTTCTCTGACATGGCATTTTCCAACTTCCTTTGTTTTCATTTCATTGTTGTGCTACCTCTTGTCTCTTCTCCCGCTACCTGCATACGTTTCGCATGGTTGCCACGGGGACAATCGGCCTTGTAGTTTTGGGCAGAAGTGCGAGAAATCAGGAACAGCGTTAGGCATATGAAAATTTAAAATGCCAGGCGGAGTGGATGACATTTCGTAGTCGAGTGACCACTTCTGCAATGAGGAATAGGACCTTTCCGACTATGGCGACAGAGAGAAATAAAAGAATTATTCCCAAAAGCGCTTTTATCGGACCCAGGGCACAAGCATTCCGGGCGAATCCTTGCAACTTTTTTTCACCTCTGTATAGGGAACGTGATTAATGGACAGGGAGACATCGCTAGTCGCATACAAATTACTTTTCCTCTCTCAAAATATTTACAGCCAGTAGGCATCCAGGCTTGTGGATGTAAATAAATTCCGTATGTTTTATATTTTTTTCAAGCATCCTATTGTTTTTTTCCAACCACGTCTTGCTACGAGGTGGTTAAACATGCCTCATATAATGTGTTACAGAAATTCTTATTTTTCTCTATATTATTGGAATGTATTAAGAATACTCCTTCCAATTGCATGCATTGCATTCCAATTGCATGTATTAAACCGTGCACGTGGAAATTTCCACTTTTTAATGCTTTTATCATGAAAATGTATTATGAAATTAGTAATTTTTTAATGACTTTTGTTTGCAATTATCATATTTGTTGCCGTATCTTTGAATCACTGGCTTCGCTCTTTTTCGAAGAAAGTGAAGAGACTATTTTTAATATAACTTTTATCCTACGTAACATCCTATATTTAACTGAATTAAGGACATCATTATTCCAAAGTCTCTCTCAGTTAAAAATGTTATAATTCCAGGATGAATATGCAAAGTCATATTAAGACAGTATGTGAACTGTATCGGCCTATTATTTCACAGCTGAACGCGAAACTCACCTAACGTACCTCATGAGTCAACTTGTCACGGCGCTAACTCATATTTCGGGGTTAAAAAAGAATTAAACAACCAACTGATATCTGGAAACTTAAAAGCGCCCATTTCCCTGTGGCAGAGACCTTCATCTGACCCAATCGCTTTATTCCTTTATTCATTCTAAACGCGAAAGTTATGCTTACTCCATTCAAATAATCAAAATCAATGGTCCGATATCACTGCTGATGCTTTCATCAACTCACGAAAATGTCTGGACGGATAACAATAGTTTTCGCGAGGTTTCGTCGGGTAGGGTTATTGCTTTTGCCATCGTGGGGTACTTAACCCCGCATGGACAGACGCTCTCTCGTGGGACATCCGGCCGTTTTTCGATAGCCTCGGCTCCGATTCTCCGGCAAGTGTGGAAGAATGCATCCTCTTCAAGGAGATAAAAATATCTCCACTTAACACTTACATCTCCTCCTCTCCCCACCACCCCTCGAAACCCCTCTTTCCATTCACTCTGTGTATTATCCCTCCACCCACTCCACTTACCCCTCCACCGTCCTCCCTCCCACTCGTCCGTCGTTGCAGAAATACTGTGCGGTCCATTCTTCCTCCTCCTCCATCCCCTCTTCCTTTCATCTTC
>LYUA01000022.1:852673-862941 GCA_002093875.1 Calopteryx splendens
TATGCCACTAGCCATTCCGGCTTGTATATCTTTGTTAGGTTGTCTCGTTCCAGATTTAATTTTTCAGTAATTATATGAAGCTGCCTCGTTCCAGAATGTGTTTAAAGATGCTGAAAATTTTTCGCCTTTGCCGGGGATTGGAACCCGCGACCTTTAGATCCTCAGACGAGCGTGCTACCCCTAGGCCACCTCTCCCCCTCAAGATGCCACCACATATCCCTTTTTAGTAAGGATCTACGTATTACCTCCTACTAAGAGCGTTCCAGCATCACGCAGTAAACTTTTAATGGTATATGGTACTGATGAATCTAATTGCAAGTATTAAGGTGATAAGGTGATACGACATTTATTTAAGATACTTCCTTCACAAATCCCTTATAAGATTCATGCAACTAATTGACTTATCGAATGTTGTTTAATATAATAACTCGTAAATCATAAATCGATCGCGTCAAAATGGAATAAATTTGGTGATGGAATATTAAAATTAATTGGTCTCTCATTGTATTAAAATTTATATTACCATCATTTAAACTCTCGTGCCTATTATGGTAATAGACTTCACCTGACGTCACTGTGTGATTAAGCTGAACGTTCTTCTTAGGTTTTCATTCATAATGCTTTAAGGACTCAGTTACTCAGGGGTAATTCGCATCTTTAATATGAGTTTGTGGTAATTGATCGGGAAGTTTGTGCATAATTTATTTGGCCCAAGTTCAGAACTTCATCTCGTAGCGAAAACAAAACTTTATTGCATCCACTTCGTTCAAATTCAGATGCACAGTTGCGAATTTGATGGTTGGTTGAATATATATTCACTGTAAAATATTATTGGGTCATAGCTATATTTTCCTTCAAGGATATTCCAACCCTTATCAACTGTTGAATTCAAAAGCCTACTTTAATGCTAATGAGAATTTAAAAAAGAAAGATTCTAAGGTACAGTAAAATATTTTGATAGAAATAAAATGGCATGGGGGTGAGAGGAATGCTGAAATAAGGTTGATTTACCGATAGCATGAAGATAGAATTGGGGATATGAAGTATAAAAAAAATGTTTAACCTTCCCTTAATTGGCTCAGTAAAGCCACTCTGGGGAACTCTGGCAACTTAACGGATATAGTACCCATCTTTAGGTTGGAAAATTTTGCTTAAAACTTAAATTTATCAGTTGATGACAAGAAAGATAACCTCTCTTATTGTGGAAATTAGCTGGTGTCGTTGACTCATGCATTTACTTGGGGTGGGATCACCAAGGGTGGAAAAAATGAAGCTGAAGTAAGAAGGTTAATTAAACAAGTAAAAATCTACTACTACAAAGGTAAAAAGCTTTTGGCGTCCCAAAGTTAAGTTATAAAATCAGAAAAAGGTTTTCTAAAAACCCAATTTTAGAGTGAATGTTTTTATGCTTGTATGCTATTATGTAGGAATGAAATAGTAGAGGAGAATAAACTTTATTGGACTATGATGAATACGTACTGCAAGCGTATGATGAAAATTAACGTAGAACGATGAATGAAGAATTTCTCCGAAGGTTTGGTGAGATGCGAAGAAAGGAAATAATCTATAGTTCAAAATCAAGTGCTACTTTTCAGACATTTAATGATGAATGGGCCCTGATATTGATAATAGATGGTAAGATGGAGGAGAGTGGGAGAAAGAGAACGCCACGATTGATGTACCTAGACCAGATAATGAAAGATATGGGATTCAAGAGTTAAATTATAAATGAAGAGGAACATTCACATAGTTCTTTAAAAATTTTGAAATTGATGTCGTTGGACTTTGAAATAATGAAAATGATCGTTTGCCGAAATTACTCGTACATGATAAAGAAGACACGTAAATAGGTACTTGAGCTGAACATCCATATATCTTGCGGGGTATTCCACCAACTCCGTGATAACCTTGACCAAAGACCTCGGGAGTGAATTAAGTTTATTCATTGTTATTGCTGCCATATTTCCAAGGTTAATGTAGTTAATAAATTTCAAATTAAATATGCTTAATCTACACTGCATTAAATATACGTGCGTGAAATTATTTTTAATCAGTTTTAGTTTTGTGTACGAAATATTTACATTGAATAATGAATGTTATAGTAGATCGTGTAGCTTAGTGAATAAGGAAGTAGTTCTACCGATGCAAAAGGGAGTTCAGTCCTGGTTTATTAGATAAGGAAGTAAGTGTTAATATAGGTATAGCGTTCTGACTTCTCCAGTTTGGTATAGAATCTAGGGGAAGGCTTGTGAAGTGGAATTCAAGAAAGGAATGTTTAAAGGAGGAAAAGCGCGAGGGCGTATAAATGTATTAGCGAGCGAGAGCCATAACGGGAGGAATTTCGCACATATTGATTTTTTTCTTCGTCATATGTTCCCTCTCTCCTCCATCTCCTTTCGATTCACATTTCTTTCAAGCCATTCCACCCTCTCTCTTTCTCTCTCTCTCTCTCTCTCTCTCTCTGTCACCCTTCCACAAAGTCCCACCCCTCCCGTTTCTCTCCTTGGTGAGTCATCCATTCCCTCAGACCATGATTTATAATGAAAAACCCTGCGCAAACGGTTTCCCACAAGTCGATTTCGGCAAAAAGTAAAAAAAGTGCTCAATACTCCTTTGAAATCCATCCAGGGCGCCGCTCGGCTCTGGGGAAGAGATTTTTGTCGAAATATCCCAGCCGATGTCTTCTCAGCGACACATTTAGTGTGTGGTTTCGCGGCCGCGACAAAGCGTTTTATTTTAAACACCCTTTTGACAAGAAAATATAATTTATATTTACCTTAAAAGCCTTAAACCTAAGCCTAAAAGCCTTAAACTGGGTATTTCGGATGTTTGAATGCTAGAAAATTTAAATAAAAGGGACCAAAAGTAAGAGCAAAAGTTTCAGTGGATACAGTTTATAAACATAAACTGTGGTTATTTTGGTATTTACGAGTATTATACACTTACTAATAATATTTGTGAAACAGCATTGCTGAAGAATTTCCTTCCGATATGCGTATCGAATTAATTTAAAGTTGAGCATGATAAGAAATTGGTTTACGCTCAGCGTTTGGTTTATTGTAAACTAAAGTCATTATAAGTAAAAAAAATAGTCATACATTGGGAAATTTCCTCAACTAAGATATCTGTAGAAGTTCAAACCCGCAATTGTCGAACTAGCAAACGTCACATTATGAACAGAGAAAATAGTTACTGGTGGAGATAGCATTATGTTGTAGCCGACTTGGATGTGATTCTAGATGCCGTGCCAAGATTATTTGATAGAAAAGGTTATTCAATGCAAAACTTTTTATTTTCACATCCTTGTATTCTTTCTGCGTGACTTGGATGAAAAAAAGCGCTTAGGCTAGCGATGTTGGTTTTATGCGACATGGATCGTAAGCTGCTTCTAAAATTAGCACTCTGATCGATTCGTTCATTCATGGCCCGGAGTGACAAAAGAAATCTCGTAACAATGGTGGGGATTGTTCTTCCACTGGACCGGAATATTTTCGAATGCTGTAGTAAACGGTTGTCGAAAGGAAGGGTGCTTTTTTGTACCCTTTTGTTTTAGCCTGTTTCCCATTACTTTAATCCTCTTAAACGTCTTTTTCGTATGCCTCTCCTTATTTTATTATTATTATTTTCTTTACCGTCCTTTTATTTAACATAACATCATATGCTCATTTTCTTTCTTTCTTTGACTCGTTTCCAGTCGTACTGTCTCCAGTTTGTTTTCGATGTCTCTTCTCTACATTCTATTCAAAATCGTTCGATATTTCGGATCTGCTTATGACTATGGCGACAAAGACCATAATTACAGAAGGAGAATAGGAAGGCGACGAATGATGAGGAAAAATATCTCTCGGGAAGAATATATAAACAATAAATATCACCCTTTCCTGTCTCTTAAAAAATGTGACTTTTTCCCTGCTTTTGTAAAAAGTGTATAATTCAAAAATCCTCATAGAATTTAAAAAACAGGAATGTCAATTAAACTTATGCCTTTATTTTGAATTGAGCTTCTAGCGTTCGTACGAAATTGCATTTTGTCTGATTCGCTCTCCTAACTTGAGAAATGTTTTCTGAAAACGGATTCTGTTCATTAGCACGTCTTCGTTGCTGTCGTATTACTGTAACTTAAACCGAAGAGGGAAGTATTTAATTGAGTTATAAAACATGCACCTGCAGCATGATTGCAAAATGTGATCGCATATTTGCTCTTGAAACACCAAGCAACGAACACCAACAAGTGCAAACGGACGACTGCAAAATTGGTCGCTGCTAATGGAAGGTAATAATTGTTTACGTACAGTTTACGAGGACACCTAATTAAACCTCATATATTCCGGTATTTTCCGCTACTCTTTCAAACAGTATAATGTTTCCTTATCGCTTTTTATGGTAACCAATATGGCATATGCAAGGCAAAAAACGGTTCGAACTTCTCAAATATAATAACGTGGTTAAAACGTGAAATGTAGCCAAGTAACGATCATCTGTATTTTATTATTTACTTTCAATTTTCCTTGATTTTCCATTATCAGATGAGTTATTTAAGAATTTTAACCTCACTAATCTTGTAAATATTTTAATTTTGTACCTATCCTTTTTAATTACAAACGTTAATACTTCTTTTACATTGCTGGTGTAATTTCTATGCATGCGATTTAGTTAACTATCACATCCCTAGTTCTCTTAAAGTTTTCATTCTATCATCTTTCGCATTATCATTCCTCCAACTTATTTTATATTCCCATTCATAGTTCTCTCTTTCTATCCGTCCCTTTTCCTAACCTTTTAGCCAGATCCGTCTTCAAGCTAATTTCTATATATCCCTTCATAGCATGCGGATGTCGGGTTTCTCATGACGTGATAGTATTTTTCAAATTTTTTGCTTTGCCGTTTTGCAGCTGACGTTGGAATGCCAACCGTCGTTGGTGCGTCGTGAATTGGGAACATTTCTTTATTTCTTTTTTACTCCTTTCTTTTATTTTTTGAGGGGTCTGTGTGCCTAAATATTGGTTAATCCTATATATTTATCGGGAATTTCTTCAAAACACAGGCTGTTTAACAATAACTTGATGGATGATATTTTCAGGAAAAGAATGAAATACTCTTTTCTTAGTTTTCACTAGGAACTAGTTTTTTTGTTATAGCGCATTAAGAGTCCCTATGGAGATAATAATAGTTGTGGAAATGTGTGGTTTAATTTTATGAAGTTGTGAATGTGGATGTTTATTCACAAATCTTCCATTGGCATTTATTAAACTATGCTAAATAACTGAATAGTTGCGTGTAAAATCTATAGAGATATTTCATAGAGCTAGCATATTCAATGATTTATGACTGCTTATAGTATTACTACCACCCTTACAAAGCATATATTTTCTCATTGAACATACATTGGAGGTAAAGTGTGCACCAGACAGATCGCAGAGAGCCAATGCTTTTTATCTACATTATTTATTAACTTTTAAAGGGAACTAAAGGATAAATAGTATTCAGAATAGCTTTCCTCAGGGTGTATCTCTTTTTAAGCTTTAATTTCATCAATCAAAGTTATATTCTTTATAAATAAATTGATAATTTTTGTTATCTTATGAATATTTTGTCATTAACTGCGATAAAAAAGTATTTATTCATCGAATGAAACCTTAAAACCTCTTAATGTTTTGTTATGTCTATTTAATTTTACGCTTGCTACCTTAATTCAATTCACCTTGCTTAAATTCCCTAATTCATTGAACTTTTTACCGTCTCTGCTACTTGCTGTGACACGAAGCACTAATTGGCTCTGAAATACAATTCCCCGCTGCAAGAGGATTTTAGGGTTGAGTAAGAAAGGCGAGTTTTCTTTTATTTTCTTTGGTTCTGGAAACTGCCTCGTCAATTTGTACCGGAGAGTGCTTTCGGCGACATGCGATGTTGAGGGTTCAGAAGGCACTTAAAGCTGTTGAGGCGAGGGAATAGAAAAGATAAGACGTCAAAAAAGAAGCATAAAGTCATTAAAAATGTCACTTCAAGGTATCACATTTTTGCTTTCTTGGACGGTGCTTTATTTAGTGGAGCGGAAGACCATTTTTGAATTAGCGAATCTTGGCGTTTTTCTCCTTCAGTGCTCTTCGGAGGATTAACATTACAAATATGAGACCCACCCTCTCTGTATGTATTTTAAAATTGTCGATGGATCTGAGAACAAGTTTGTAAATTTAGTTCTCCCCTTCTATAGGTTTTACATCTTTATATTTCATTGCTGCATACATTGTATGCCCTGAAAATTATTAATTGACATATTATTCGTAATTACTTGTATCATTTAAATGAGAGAATTGTTACATAAAATATAAAACATCATTCATACATCACAACCTCATTGAGGTTAATGTAGCACGGTGATGCACAATCTGTTAATAGAAGTTTACATTTTCATTTAATTCAGTCTAGCAGTCTATTTAAAATAAGTTTTGAATACACTTCAGTCTGCTTCATGGTTTATAATTTTTCATCCCTCTCTGCTTCTCTCTCAAGAAAAAGAAATAGTATTTTTAGTTCATATGCCCAGAAATTCATTTGTGAAAATAAAATTTTCAGTTAATCTTAGGCTTTTCCTTGTTGACAAATTTGAATGAGTTAGTATTTAAATGAATCATTGGTCTTTCACTTTGATTATTTATTTTTGAAGCTGTAAAAAATATTTACCACTCTCATGTAAATATCATCTGAATTTCAAAGCGACTATAGAAGCATAAGTTCTCCGTCTACGAATCCTTAGTTTACGATGACCGTGTGTGGCCTAAATTTATGTATTTGTATGTACATGTAACTCGTGAATTAGTAATTTCAAATTGCAAGGTGCGCTCCAATATCCAAAGCGGTTACCCATATTTAAGGAGAACGTAAGAACCCCAGTTCAACATGTGGTAGCAATGAACTTTACTGTCGCATAAAAATAATTCATACGTATTCCACCCCAAAAATAACGTTTGGAGATAAATTTACGGTTTATACCGTTTTTGTTCAAAATCACTCTTTTTCTCTCGGCAACTCATCATTGCATTTTATTTCTGCATAATAGCATATATTTACAATTTTTATCGTCGTTCCCCTATTCGGTTTCCAAGAACTTTTCCTAGGTCTCACCCTTTTATCGTGAAAAGGTTAACTATTTAATTTTTTTTGTGATATTTCCTTTTTTTAACATATGTTTATTCTATTGCAATTAGAAGCATCTTAATTGTATTTTGATTTTGAAAAAGAGAAACCGGCTACCAACTTTTCCTGGATCCTAATAGTTAAAGAGTAGTTGCCATCAATAGGAACAAAAATATAATTCATAACTTTTCGTACTGTTGCTGATGCATATAAGTAGTATACAAGCTATGCGATAGTTATGCTCACTACGTGTCAAAAGGTGGATGGAGAGATTTCTCAGCTCTCGATTGTTTGTTGATTCTGGGGATCAAAATGAAATTTTCTCAGTGTATGTTCTAAGTGATTTCGCATCAACCAGAAGTACATATATGAAAAACCCATTGACATTAAAGAGAAAAGACTCATTCTTTCCTTAATTTCCACCGCCTAGTGGCTTAATATGAGCAAATCCAAGGGTTATACCCACTCACCGAGCAAACCACGACTCTGACTACGGATTAATTTTATTATTTACGTAGTCTACTGGTTAAGTTAGGTTTTTCATGGATACCGAGGCCAACCAGTGCTACACTTCTAGGCCTAGCCTCACGACATTAAGTAGTGTAACTCTCTACACCACAATAAATCAACGGTTGAATAGGGCTCATGCCTACCTAAGTAGACTGAAGGACCCATTTAAGTGTCCAGCATTCTTTGGGAACTGTAAGAATTTAAAAGAGTGGGGTAAGATTATTCTCTTTCATAAAAACGTCCCGCTTTAAACGGATACAAAATGATCCAGTGTGGGTAGTTTGAGTATTTTTGCAAACAACCTTCGGCTTAAATATGAATTTTTAAACGTCCAACATGACACGCTGTTAATAACCAAATTAATAGGTAAAGAGTGTTGTTAAATAAATAAATTATTTAGAATAAAGAGGCGTTAAATCATCGGATTTACAGCACAGCCCCTCCCTTTTTAGAAAACTTAGTTGAGGTGTGCCGTCGATAAGTCTTGAAAATAGGGGCGTGACTAAATATAAAACTTTACCAATGTCTAGTGAAAACCGATTTTAAATTTCACTTCCTCCGAGTTAACACCGCCAGAGAATACCCAGAAATAATACGAAGTTTGAGAAGAAGTTTTCTTTAGGGGGGGGTTGGTTGGGTAAGAAAGCATAAAAGCAAGAAAAAAAATAATTCTTGTTGCCTTTACTCCTAGTGCCGTAAACACCAAAGGGAAGGAATGAGGCTGGCGTAAACCTTGAAGCGGAAAACAAAAGAAGGATGGAAGGCCGTCGGGGACTCTTTCCTCTCATCCCCCAATGCTTTTTTATTCTTTTGGGCTCGCCGACTGTAATCTGGGAATAGGAGCCAGCCACTCCTCACCTTCTTCCTTTGCTCCCTCGCACGAAGGAATGCCTCGAAGTGCGGAAAAGGCTGCTCGTGGAGATTTAAAAATATTCGCGAATGGCATCGACGTTTCCGAGTCATTTCTCTTATACCGTCTCTTTTCCCTCTGAACTTTGGAATAAATAAGGGTTCGGGGGATGGGGGGAGGTGCGAGGCGCGCGAGGTCAGGGTGAGGGCGAAGGAGATGAATGGAAAAACACTGGGTGAAGCGGTTTGTTCGTTCGTGGTCTCCTTATGTCTCCGCAAAAAGATATTTCTGCGACCAGAGTTGACAATCGATCAGCAATAGTTTTTCGATTAATATTTAGTCCTGTATAACGGTGAGTCTCGCCATTTTTTTAATTTTTTTCTAGTATAAGTTACAATAAAACTTGTATATTTTGAATTAGAGTAAATTCACATCGGTGTTCGCTTTGGTGAAATTTCCATTTATACATATAAATCCAAATACTATCGCAATGCGTGGTAGGGATGTTGTTACATCAGTTGCTAGCTTTGCGCAAATAATTCAAAAACTTTTTATCGTGTTTGAAATGTTTTAATTAAGAGAAGTCTATGAAATATGTTAACTGTGTTCCCATATGAATAAATATTTGTGCAAATTATCCAAATTAGTACCCAAATATGCTTTTTTCACGAGTCGTGTTATTTAGTTATGATTTTTTCACTTCATTATTTTCCTCGCAATTTTCTAATATTTTTCAAGTAAATGTACCGTCGTCCACAATAATTCCCTCTCGGAAACTCAAATCCCTTTAGCTCAAGCCGACCTCAGATTTAATATGTTTTTAAAATTCTGCTTTCCCACGGATTTTTATTCCGTTGGTATGTTTCTTGCACACAAGTGTGATGAATGTTTTGCAGGACAAGTTTTTGTTCCCCATCAGCTTCTTTTTTTATGTCAGCTTATTTCCACTCACCGATTCCCATGCGTTAATGTTATCACATGTTGGTGATAATAGTTCCATGAGATGATGTTGCCATGAGGACCATAATAACGGCCGCAGCTGTTATTTGAAGTTTTCTAGAACCAAAGTAAATACAATAGGACTGACCATTAAATAAAGGTCATAGGTCAGAAAAGGGGAATCTCGTGGGAAATCTGGGAAAACACAAATTCGAGAATTCCACAGCATTAAATTCATTCACCTAGACTGAGATTCGAATCCGGATCCCGGTATAGGGGAATGATTTGTTCTGTAAAATTTTAGCTTTTGAAAGCACGTCAGCGGATGCATTGAAGGTGCTGTCTTGGCATTTTCCACAGTTTCCCTCGAAAAATTTGATCATTTCAGAGGTAGGGGTCCTTTTAATGCCTTTAATGATTAGGATTTCCCTCACTTTTGCATGGGCTGATGGGACTACCCTAACGGCAATGAATCCCGACTAACGAAGNGCATGGGCTGATGGGACTACCCTAACGGCAATGAATCCCGACTAACGAAGATTTTGCCAAAATGTTGTCTCATGACATTTCTCAAATGACCGATGGAATATGCTTTGTATTTTTTTGGATTTTTAATTTCTGCCGTATTTATCTGGGTCATAAAGAATAACGTGAGTCCTTGTGAAAAATACATCGCGTAGTAGTAATACATTTTATTTTTTCTCCTCTCTATCTGTACAAGCTCGGTTTTCGAACTTCAAAGAATCTTACCCAAACGGCATACCTTAGAGACGGAATGAATTCATGCTTCAACAAGCGGCTTCAAAAGTAACTTAGTTACTCATGATTTCATGTG
>LYUA01000022.1:862967-876225 GCA_002093875.1 Calopteryx splendens
GCTTCAACAAGCGGCTTCAAAAGTAACTTAGTTACTCATGATTTCATGTGAGATCTTTTGGTGTCATAGAATTAAATTTTATAAATGTTAGCTATAATGCGTCTAATTATCTGTGCACCGCTCCTTTTTTTAAATGCGCCAATTACCCTGTGTTAATTTTCTTATCTGGGGATGTTATCTACACTTGAATTAATTTTCATTATATTTTTAATTTTTTTGTTTCTTTTAAGATGATGCGTTCTATTTTGGATTCAATGAGATTCTTTTTCTTCAATAATTCTTTCGCGTAGCTCCTTTCAATACTGTTCGCTATGGTCGCGGCGGAAGCTAATAATATCCCACCCAGGGATATAATTTATGTATCATTCCTAACCTTGAATTTCTAAATGGGGAACGCAAATAAAAGCCATAAGGTTTTTATCCATCATATTCAAATAAATATGGCAGCGAAATCAAAACAATAAAGTAATTAAATGCTTATTGGCTCTTTGATAAATATATGCCGGGTCACCAACGTCCTTATTCATAGGTAGGTATTTACGTTGAAGAGTGAATGATTGGAAAGACGTACTCATAAGTTGTGATTGGATCATTGCACGCCTTCCAATCTGAAATGACAACTTGATACACGAGGGAGATTATTTAATCCTCGGCTATTCCCGTTAAATACTTGCCGGAAAGACTTTTCAGCATAATCTCTTACGGAGAATCAACGTTCCGGGAAATGGTTTCAGAAATCATGATGATTTTATAAGGAATCTGAAATTAAAACAGATTGCATGATATAAAAAGCTTATCTCCTGCAAGCCTTTCCTCTTGCGCACTAAGACACAAAAACTGAGTGGAACTGCTCGAAGACAAACACGAAATCTCGCATTTAAATGTTGATACACTTGTTCCTGAGCATTTTTTATCCTTTTTTTCGATACACTTCGTCTTAGGAGCTCATTTATTTTCCATGAGCCACATCCACCCCCCCATTTTAATTCTTTCCGCATATATTCACTTTTCTTTTTTCCACCGAAGCTTATATCTCAGTCCCTCCAGTCCCGTGTTTTTTCTATCCCTCTACCCCTTTCCAATCATCCGCCTCACAATCTCTTACGACCCTTTCCTTGTCTTTCCGCATTTCCATTCCATCCCCTTCCGCCCTCTCCACCGGCACACTCCCAATTCCTTCGGAAAGATTTAAGAGAAGGTTCTCCACGGGCCTCCATACCTACTCCTACCATATCCCCTCCCCATCTTTCACTTCACCTCTCTCTCTCTCTATACGTCCCCCCACCCAACAAACCCTTTTCGATTTATCGATTTCGGGACGGAAAGGATGGCTCGAAGAGGCTTTGAAATAGCAATGAGGACTGCGAAAGCACTTGTCAGGTTTGGTGGATGAGGAATGGGAATTCCTGAGGGTTATCTGTCCCGTTTAGGGGGAAGACATTCATTGTCCGTGATGAAAGGTATCCATGGTATCCATTGACTGCGAGATAGAATTTGATTATATTGTACTTGGAAAATGTATTTTTTTTCTTTCTACAAGGGGTGAAAGAAGAGGTAGAAATCGACTCGTGACCCTGCGTGGTGATAAATTCAATGACTTTGATACATTTAGATATGTTCCGATCGCAAGGTCCGCACGTCACCACGAATCTGGTGTCGTGGCTAAAGTCGCGGGGAATCCTATCGAACGGTCAAAGTTCATATATAGTTTTAATGGCGCGGTCGAATAGTGTGATATTTAGTTTTTGAATGATATATTGATATTTCCTGTGTACCAGCTCTTGTGAACTTTTCGCACTAGTTTTCATTTTAATAAAACACACATTTCAAATCGCCTTTTATTTTGAAGTATGGATCATAGAACTATGCAATTTTTTTGCGCTTTTCACATTTCCTAAGGATATAGTGAAAATTCTTTATAAAAATGGGAATTAAAAGATCGATCGGGGTTAATACACCGAGTGGCATCGTAATGACAGATAGCGGCTATTTGCTCCCGCGTGACGCTTGCCATTTCTCTGATTAAGCGATATTATCTTGAGCCAAAGCAAGTGAACTCCAATTAGGCTTAGTGAAAATGTAGTACAGCCTTAATTGTGTTTGCGGATGCTTTAACGGCTAAGCAGGTACCGTGTGTGGGTTCGTGTGAAAGCCGCATTGACCTTAGCCGTGGTTAAAGAACCCTTCATCCCTACCTGTTATCATTTTCTTTCATCGCCCTTCGTTTGTTACTCCTTCGGTCTTTTGATACCTAATATTTTAAATATTGTGAATATTCCATCCGTTGTCATAGTTATACAGATGCGGTCCATCCTTGATCATTTTTCACTGAATCCTTTCAGCAGGTACTTTAACATACGCTTTCAAAATGGTTGGTTCATTCGAAATTAAATTATGCCTCTTATGCCACCTAGACCCTACTAGCATTTTATCTTATGGTGAGACCTGGTTCATTGACACTGAGAAAACAATTTTTAGCTCTTCCTTTTGAAATTTCAATGTTCCTTTAAGAAGTCAGTAAACTATGAAGACCGTGGCCTTGATTATGTGTAAAAACTCTTCCACCCTAATTACTTGACTTGCGCTGTACCTACAGAAAACATGAAGATGTACCAAATAAAGAATTGACTTCAGAATAAAAATTACATGATGCTAAATTCGAACGAAACTAACTCTTGAATGTTTCAAACCTATTTCCTCTCTTTTCGAATGATTTTTCGGTTATATATATGAACTATAATGATGTAATTGATCATTAGTATTTGATTAGGGAAATGAATTAAAATTTCATTCGAAATCTCAGTGTTGAGTATGTTTCTGTTAAAAGTCTACGCGTTAATGAATATTTGAATGTAGTGGGAAAAACTGGGAATGAAATACCTACAACAATTAAGCAGTAATAAACCGGAACGTAGGTTTAAAAGGTGGCAGTAGTTCACGAAACGTCGTTTTTACCGTCATGGCATACCGTGAATACCTCACGCCGCACGGTATGAAATTCTTTGAAGAAGGGTAGAGGGACCAGTTATTTCCTTTTCCACTTGAAGATTCCCAGGAGTTTGTAGTGTCCAGAAAAATCGCGCAGCTTGAGAGAAATGAGAGTCCAGAGTCATCGTGTTTGTACCCTTTTCCAGCGGACAAGTTACCGTGAGAACCTGTGCTTAAAAAATGAACAGTCATTTATTATTTATGGTAACGCGAAAACACTTAGGAGCAATATCCTCGTCTGAAATCGGGACTCAGCATTTGCTTATTTTCTAGACGTTTTAGTTACACAGCAAGAATGTAGGTACGAGCATAAGTGTTGAGAAGGACGACTGGAATAGACAATGGGAAATTTCGCTCTGGTCCACCCTGAGTCATGCAGTACAATTCCGTCAAAAATGGCCCAGGCAAAATCTGACTTTGCGCGCGTCACGTAGGTATATTTTGGTATTCGTGAAAAGGTTCTCTGGCGCCATTAGGGAAAAGCTGGTAATCGCTGTCTTAGGCGTAAATACGGGTGGGGTTTATTTAGAGCCCGAGTATACTCAACCAAAGAGGGCTTCCAGGAATCAGTATTTGGAGCCTCTGTGGAAAAGAAACGGAACATTGGAGAGAAAGACGGACGTTGGAACGGATCTGTCAAAGAAAATGGAAGGATAACGGCATGAAATCACGCGATGTAGTTCATATATTTCTTTCAGCTAATAATTACTGCTGGCGGCAACGTCAATTTGGGTTCTCCTGCGACCGTTGACATTCACCGCTGCTATCATAGATTAGGATATGATATTCAGATCAAGAAATGGGGCCATGAAACCTAATGATTTCCCGTGAAATTAAAAATATGTATTATGTCTCGATTAGCAACTATTTCTATCTACATTTCGATTTTTTTCCTCTCAGCAACCCTTAAAATTATAGCATAATAAAATAATGTCGTTATTGCACCAAAATGTATTTGTCGCTACGCATAGAAATTATTCCTAACTCTGGGAAATATAAGTTCGTATTCGCCAGGATCTAAAAAGTTGTGTTTTATAGTAGTTTGTTAGTAAAATAAACTCTATTTCATGGTTATGGAAATTATTACTTTTTACTTTTACTTTGTTGAATTTTCCAAAGTTTTTTTAACACTAATCTACGAATATGGAAACGCGCACAAATTTAATTTTTGTATAAGCGTATATTGCATAGAAGGCATTGGCATACCCAGTGGGTAGATCACTGGGATTCTAACAGGAGGGTCAGGGTTCGATTCTGGGTGACACCTCTGGACACCATCATCTTCACACAAGCTGTGTGGTTTTTCGGGTACCAGATCTTCCTGGGAAACCGCAGGTGGAACAGAAAGAGGAACTCCTCCCCCCCTCCCCTGCCTGATGTGTGAGTTTCACACGCCGTTAGGGTTAGCATTGGGTGAGTTCTACCCTCATATATCAACACTCACCCTCAACCTTCTGGTTGATTACTCTGGCTGTATATTAATTAAATCTTTGGAATGCCTGTTTTTTCCTCGCATCTTTGAGAGTGTACATAAATGGCGCGAAGATTTTTTTGTGGAAAATTTAGGCCTTCACTCCCATTAAATTTAGGCCTTCAATTCACATTATGTTCCCTTTTCTTTTTGACACTTCATCGACTCCCCCATCCGTATTTAATTCGAATTTTTTTCTTTTAGTGAATTCCTTTAGCCTCATTTTCTCTCAATTCTGCGAAATGAAATATTATTGAGTAATTTCTAAAGATTTTATTGTGGATGCAATAATTTCTCGCAAGTTTTGCTCCTTTTAGTAGCACAAATTGTATCCAACGTATCTTGCAATGCACTTGAGAGCTTTCTTTGCCATTCGAAAACTCTGAGAATCGGCAGGCGTTTTGGACAATCCTGTCATAATCAAAAAAAAATAATTTTGATAAGCGTAATTATCATACTTAGAATTAAATGAATAATGAGTAGGAAGGCTGATGCAAGTTATATTCCTTATTGGTTGGAAAAGAGAAAGTGTAGTACGGTGGTCCTTCTGGTTACTCTTTTTCCCAACATTTGGTGGACCGCGACACTTTGTGACTAGACCCCTCCACCCCTATCAAAAATACGAGAATCGCCTACAAATGGATGACTACTATATTGGTTTTAAATTGAAAATGAGTGTGATAAGTGCTGGGAAGAGGTTGAACTTGATATTTGATACTACAAGTAGATGTTTGACCCAAGTAGTTACTGAGTTTACATTTTCTCATTTTTTTCTGTTTCCATTCATGGCATTCATGGGAATTACCGTGACAGAGATTGGCGTTTGTTAGCTTCACCCAACCTCGCCCCGCAGAGATTTTTGAAGAATCGTAGTTCTTCAATTTTGCACTTATGCTTTAACTTCAGTCGTGCAATCTGAGGTCTCAATTCGACACTTAATAGCCTGGCGCTGATGTATGGTTCGCATTCTTCCAAGGACGAATGAATCATTTCAGAGAAAACTCATTGCGGAAATGCCTCTTGCTGCTTTTTGACTTCCTTCTACAAGGAAGGAGTTAAATTTTTTCCGAGTATTATCTTCTTACTTTAATGAATTCATATCCTTTATCCAAAATTACACTAAATAAATGCTGCTCAATATATGTTCGAAAATGCGGAAAACTTGATCTGCGGGTATTTTCTAAAGTAATTGTACACTTCTTGTTTACAGTTAATAATTTTATTTTTATTGAATAAAGAAACATGTAGGACACTGGGAAGTAGCTTTTAGGAAGACGTGGCCTTTTAGAAAGGTTTAGTGCCGGTTGAAACTCAGAATCCTAAATGGAAGATTTGAAAGTGATTTCTATCCGTGTCGTAATATTACGCTTCTTATGATTCTCTGCTCTGAATTTGTTTCCCTCTATTGATGCATGTTTTCATTGTAGTTTGGTATGATTCAGTTTTAAAACTATTAAGCACATTTAGGTTGACGTACAGACTACATTAAATTACATAGGTTTTGACACACTTAAACTTCCTGGCCGGTAATTCAGGCTTAACTCGGACTTCATGCTCCTCTATATTTATTTCTGTCATGTCCTGTTTGCAGCCGTGACTCGCCAACCGTTAATTCATTCTAGCCTATGGACTTCGTGATCTCCCTCTCAGTCTTTTCGCTTTTTTTCGTGATGCAACTGAACACCCATCACTCATCCCTGGCCTCTCGTGACACATCCTTACTTTTTTTTAACCTCGCTTCCCAATGTCCTCGACCCGATGAAAAAAAAACCTTGCGACTTTGCATCATGTGGCCGACTTGTGGGTCATTGTCATCGTAATGAGAAATGGCAAATTAATTATTTCAAATGAACTCTGCTGACGTTTGTATCGTGCGAAAGGCAAGTGCTGAAGTCCCTTCGGATATTATATTGCAGGGGCGTTTCCATCCCATTCCCTATTGTTTCCCTGTCCCTCCGTTTATCTCCGAACCCTCTGTAATCCGAAATATGTGAAATCCATGATGTGTTTTGTTTATTATCCAGATTATTGCTACATTATACTAGATATAACTATGGAAAAAATCTATAGGAAAATTTTTTTTCTGAAAATTAGTAAAGATGAGGAATCTGTCCCTTGGTTCCCCAACTACCCAAAAATAGACTTGAGTATGGCAAGATATTGCAGATGTATCAACCGGGTTTGGCCCCTGGCTCAGTGGCCGAGCACTCTATCCACCGGACTGCGTCAAGTAAAAATAAAAGTAATTTCGTCAATCACTAACCTTTCATAGATTTCAACATTTATGATATCGTTTTGATTCTCGAAGATATAATGTAAAAGCGATTAATGGCATGAAAAATCTCGGCATCATAGATCATAGATCAAAGGAGAAACAGCGAAAACAATATCACAATCATTTCAATTAACAGTGTAATTTTAGTTTTCTACGTTAAACATTGTATTAGCTGATTCTATATACACAAAATGTCATAAAGAAGACGGTAACTTGAGAAATTAGTAGAAAAAGTTTTTTGCATAGTGTTCTCACTTTTAATACTAAATTCATTGCAATAGAAATGAATTAAGTCAAAAAATATATAATGCTTTTTAAAATATCCAATTATGGCTCTGGCAAATAGACATGCTAATTATTAGATGGGTACCCTAAGTACTAAAATCGTGTTGACATAAGATGAGAGTAGGTCATCGGTGGATGAATTTTTAAAGTTGGTCTAGATTTCTCGGAATTTTCGATTATCTATTTTGCGTGCGTAAATATGTTTTCACTTTGCAGTAGAAATTTTTTCAGTTATAGAGTATATTAATAATGATTGATATTACCTTTTCCTTCCTTTTTTAAAAGAGGTTAACTAGATTTAATTTTCACTGTTCAAAACGAGCCTCATTGGGACGGTGCGGAAGAGGAGGTTTCTTAGAAAGATTCTCACCGAAAGTAAGGGAAGCTTATAATCTATCTGTCCGCTGTCACCTATGAGAATCAAGGTGATTATGTAAATTCTTCACTTACATTCAAGCCTGAGTATCGTATTGCTGTTGGCATAATTGGATGAACTGCCAGGCGTTTCAACACTGGAGGGAAAGCTGTCTCCTAACCGGTTTTTATTCTTTGCCTATAAATTCTCAAATTTTTGTCAGAATTTTCGGCAGCTGATTCACTGTAGTTCATGTCTAGTGCAGAACTGGAATCCGCGCCAGAGATGGATCCATATTTTTGATTTTGAGGGGTTGGGTTACGGCCCGGAATTGTGGTTTAAGAAAATGAAACTTGACGACTCCATTATTTTTCAAAACTTTAGTCTTTTTCTTTTCATATTTTTGGATTGGTTACACATCAAAGTTTAGATTTTCTCTTCTACTCTTTACAAATCTAGTGATATCTTCTCCGATATTGACAAAATTCGAATTTTACTAGTCACACGACTTCATTGCTAATGCTAGTAAAGGTTATAAGGGCTACACACAATCACGCTTAACTGTTGGTGAAATCACGAAATTCCGTTTCTTTAACAATTGGATCGACATTTTTCTTTTCAATAAGATTTTAGGAGCTATGACACCCGTGACGCCCCCCTCGTCGAACTCGCCGCTGACCAGCCTCTCTTGGATAATAAATATGTCCGTAACAGAATGTAATAACTTAGAAGGTGGTTGTTTCATTCATTAATCTTAATAAGTTTACATGTTAATGTACCTTAGTTATGTTTTTTTCTGTTGCTATCGTCCGTCTGAGAGAAATACATCAGTGATATTCAGGGAAAATAACTGCCCCCATTCGTGTGTTGTGTTTCTTTTTTAGCATTCATAATTATTGTTCTATTGAGTTTCTCCCTCTTTAGAAAAACACGCATAACAGCTCCAGGGGCCGGGATGTTTTGGGTACTTTCAAGTCAAGTGCCTTGAAAAGTACGACATTGATTGAGCTCGATGCTATGATGTTGCGAGACAAAGCATGGGCTTACCGAATAAATTTTTTGGATAAAGGAAACGAACGTTATTGCTTGTTTTTTTTAAGCTGACGGATTTATTCAAGTGCTATCTTTGGATCAGTATTTCGAAAAATGAATGTATTTTAAATTTTTTTTCATAGAACAATACTAAATATGCGGAGGCTTCGTTCTATCGTATTAATGTATATGGCGTGCCTATTTGACTGTACAATTTTTCCGTGGTTCGCACTCTAATTGAAAAAAACTATTAGAGGTTTGTATTAATTAGGTATTGACAGGGAAACATGGGTTAGTTTCATAGCAGATATATTTGAACTTGTACAGAGAAGCCTTTTCATTTAATTTTTATCTCGATTCCAAATTTATTTCATTGGTAGTGACAAAAGAAGAAGGAACTAGAAGGTAATTTTACTGAATGTTATATGCCCTAGTTTATGCTTTGAATGGGTTGTTTATACTAAAACATTTCAAGACATCTTTTTAACAGTAAATGCAAAGTATATCACAGAATTATCGAAAATAATTCAGAATATGAAGATGTATATTTTAGAAAATAAATTATTCATTCCATTGAAGAATTGAGCGTCTATTTTCTTTTTTCAGTATTATCTAGAAATTTAGTTATTATTTTCTTTCTCTTTAAATTAAGAAACTTACCATGCCGTAAGCGGTGATGCTTCTGTGTATAAACTGTTCGTAGGCTTCCTTGGCTTTATTCTCGAACTTCCGCTTCTTGCTCCTGGCGCAGCCTTCGGGCTCCGGATCACTGAAAAGTTATTTCTGCCCGATTCAAGCATCTTTTCTATATATCTCTCCATTCCTCCTTTCTATCTCACGCGCCATCTCTTGGTGAAGATTTAGTATATTTCAGATATACTATGAATTCTAGCATACTCTAATTTCGCATAGTTGGAATACAAATCGGGGAATAAGGTTGGAGTGATTTTAGGATTAAGATGGCCAAACATATTCTGTGACATTATGGTCATATCAATGTTTAAATGTGTATTTCCATTAAATTTTCTTTCTATTGTTGTTCTGGAATCATCAAAGGAAAATAGTAAACCATATGCATTAACCTGTAGCAGACTGTTAAGTACTACTTACATTGGTAAATAATTAGTGTATAGTTTGTAAAAAAATGTGTGTAAAACTGAAAAGTAATTTATAATTAGCAATGGTTATTTATTTATTTACCAATTTACACTGAAATTGGGCGATAAGCCAGGTTGGGAATGACACGGAGTTAATTAATTTAAGAATGCAATAGATATAAGGAAGTCACACATGAAATGTGTAACATGAAGATTTAAAAAAAATATAAAAACTGTATTTAAAAATAATTGGATTGATTGGTTGGCAATTATTTGGTAACTAAAATGAACGTTAACCCTCGAAACCGTGGTGTACTAAGTGTTGATTTACTCTTTGTATTATAGATTTCTTTAAGATCCATGCGAAATAATTTTGACAGAAAGGAAATGAATTAAGGAGATGAATTACGGCTTAAAGTTTATTCTTTCCTTAGCTGAGCTGAACTCAGTAATGGACTTTCCAAGAATCAAGATTCCCGTTTGTAGCTAGTATTATTCGGTATTCCCGTTAATTTCTGGAATAAATAAGTGAGATGAACTTTCGCAAAGCATCTGCTCCAGCTGCTTCAGATTTATAACTCCCCATGGTTAGATGAAAGATATCGCTCTGAATCCTAGCGCCGAAGGACGTAACCGTGAATGGTAGCCAAGGTTAAGATCATCGATTCAGATAACAGATGTTTGGCTTCCTTGGTCTATTTACTTCCCCGATGGGTCCATCCATTCCTTCGCGCCGCTCTTTGTCTTCGGATGTGCAAAAAAGGCGAAGATTCCGAATTGCGTTTCGTGAGAAAGACTGAGATCGTCTCTGCTCATGGGTATTCGATTTCCCTCCCTTGGACAGAGGAAACTGTGAACTTTCGATGGCCAAGAATGAATCGGCGCTTTTTGTCCCTCGATTCACTTTCGCCTTATCGCTTATTGCTGTTCACAATGCTCCTTCTCACTCGCCCTTACTAATTGACCTCTTACAATCGCACACACGGGCAGGGGTCAAATAAACTTATATAAAATGTGCACACTTTGTTCTGGTGCTTGCTTAATTTTCCGTGGATGCTCTCTCTCCCACTTTTGCAGCGAAAACGAAAATGCTGGAAATTCAATGGCGCCCAAGATAACGCCGTTTTCCTGGATTTTTCAGTGACTTCGATATGAAATGACTGATATTGTTTGGGGGCTGGGGGAGAGTTCTGATATTTACCCACCATGAAAAAAAACAAGGTAGTGAATGATCTCATCATTCTGAAGCACCTGTTTATGGTTCTCGTTGTGATAGTAAAAAAATACTGGTAGTTTCGAGAATCACTTGGCTTAAGGATACTTAAAAGCATATTTGTTAGTTTGTTGATAGATTCTTTGAGATGGGATAAGTATTATAATAGATAGAATTTTTTTTAAAGGACAAAGTACAATGTTAGAGTAGAACAAAATTATGATCTCGTTATCTTATTCCCGCGTAATTATTGTAGATATTATCGCAGAGAGAGTAAATATGCACTTTATATACGGTACACTATTATTATTCATCAACTTCATCATCGGCCATCTTCAGCGACTCTCATTAGATTTAATCACATCTATGACGTTATGTTCCTCTTGACCTATCTTCATGTGACCTGTTTTTTTTTGCTTGGCCACATAAATCACAGTGTTCGAGAAAGTGTCGAGGGTGGGGTACTCTGTATTTCATGACTTATTGCCTCTTGACGTGAATCACCTTCTTGGATACATTTTCCATTCCTTACCTGGCGAGAGACTGATTATTTTACCGTTCTTTGAAGACTAAGAACCTAAGACCTTTGAAACTCTATAGTAATTGAGAGTTAAAAGGGTTGCTTTGAAGGCTTTTCATTTTAAGTGTGGTTTTAAAATCGGCTGTGATATCCTATTGCAAACATACTTTTATGGAAGTAGTGAAAATAGCTGGTGTGAGTGAATAGTTATGCTTTAGGATACATCTAATATGGTATTATTATATCTTAGAGTTTTGCTCCCTCCGATATTCTCTCTTTTTGATTAATTTGAGTTTCAGCGGAGAAGGTTGATTGTACCTAGTGTAACGAGTAAGAAAAGAGAAATAAGTGTCTGTGATGACCTTTTATGTGTTTCACGGCAGTTTATCTAAGGGTTGAAAGCTTTTACAAGGGTAACCTTCGGCTGTCTTTTCCATTTGCGTTAAAAAAAACTAGAAAGGTTCAATTGAGGTTTGACGACAGCAAAGGTCACGAAGCTTCCTCAACTCAGTTAAACCGCTCTATTGTTAAGATAGGCATAACGGAGAAATACATTTCCTTTAATAAAATACGATCGCACACTTCTCTGCGGGTGAAATATTGTCTTAGAAAAAAAGACCGTTACAGGATTATTTAAATTTGGTCAATGTCGTTTCATTATAACGAGCATGTCATTTTGAAATGTATGACTCATTTATTTAACAAAAATTCATGTTAATTTTTTGTTGTGGTATTTAATTAATTATTTTCTGCTTTCAGGTACGTTTTCTTCTTTGAAATTCTTTAACCCATGACCGGAAACTGCATTATAGTAAGTGCAATTTTGTTTCTTTTATGTATGTGTTTCTCTTATTTTCTTTCCCAGCGTACTTATTTTATGAAGTACAAGATTTATTTTTGTATTCCTTCATGTGGTTCGGGGGTTTCAGATATTTTTGAGATGTGGCAAGGACTTGATTTTCCTCTCCCTACTATTAGATCCCATTAAGAATGCCCCACTTTTAATATTTTATCTTGGCTGCCATGACAGGCTTTAATGTTGTTTCTGGAGACACAAGATATTCTTTACACTTTTCTGAAGGTCACATCTGCGATATATTGTTTTAGAATTATTACATAAACAATGTTTACAGCCAAACTTACTGCATTCTTACATATCCTCTTGCGTCAGGTCAGCTCTTTCAATTTTCCTGTGAAAACAAACAGGTAGAGCAAGATCATGGAGAAATATGTAAAACCCTGAATATTATTGATAATTACGGCGCTTTGTTCCACGTACCCCCCTTCCGTGAATGAAGGGTGATTTTAATTACTTGAAACGGGAAGTGAGAGATAATTGAAATTAGATTAATCAAATGCGCATTGAACTCGGGGTGACTCACGCCAACAATGATCCCGTTTTATGGACTTATGATTTTTTAATGCGAGAACTGGTTTCAGGAGAGCCTCAAGCGATCATTTCCAGAGTGATCGTAATGACGTTAAGAGCCCTTCTGCGTCTGAGTTTTATTCCGACTGTGTTAACCCACAAATTATGCACGTCAGTGACATTGGAGTTCGATGGGCTACATCAGAAACACAGTGCGGCAACGTAGAATTCTCTCGTATCACCCCTTTACTGTTTAACATTTTGACCGACCACACCCATTGCAGTTATGTGATCGATTTTCGGATTTTTTTGCTCAGAAAAGTACACGTGACCTGAATCAACTTGGCTAGTACCTCTTCGTTACTTTTTATATGAAACTATAGGAACCTATTCCTTATGAAATTAGCTCAATGTTCGAATGAACTTTTAAAGTTGATATTCTTAAGGGACTAGAACGTGGGATGGTCAGGTAAAAACGGTAATTGTCAAAGAAAACTGAAATGTTATTTTTTTTCAAATTTGACACACCAGAACTAGATGCATGCCGAAATCACCGGCATCATGTGTAGCCAATGCAACCGTTGCAATGCAGCCACGCTGTCCCAATTCCCTCTAACTCCTCAATGGACCAGCAAAGAATAGAAGCCTTCGAA
>LYUA01000022.1:928615-940125 GCA_002093875.1 Calopteryx splendens
GGGGGGGGGGGGGGTGGTTGAGTCTGGTGCCGGCGGAGAGAATCCATTGTCCATTATCACCCTCACCTGCCTCAGGGTGACTGAGCAGAAGTTTCCCACTCCCATGACACTTCCTCACTCCTCATAGAGTTGGACCTCGTTAAATCTCTGATCCCTTGTACCATCAGCTAGTCGGATTGTGGTTTTTTTTAATAATTCTGCGGTAGAAGAGGATTGGATTCTATACACCACGGAAAAAATCGGACGGGCTCACTTTTATTCCATTTTGTAATTTCCTATCTTGCGACGTGATCCCTCGAAAGAGCGCTTCATTCTTACTAGGTGTGAATACGCGTTTCTTTTTATTTTAAGTCTATGCGAACGAATTTGTATAATCGAGAATTGTGTTTCATCGAGTTAATATCTTTCTTCCCAGTGTGGGTGTTATCTTCTGTCGTTTCTACGTACTTCCCAGTGAAGTTTCATTTTCGCCTCTTCGATATCTCCACCTCCCTCTGGCTTCCCTCTTCCACGACTTCCATTCGTCGTAATAGGCATTTTACTTTTGTTCTGTTCTGATTTGGGTGTTTTGAAGCCCCGAGTAAAAATTAGTAAGGTCTATTAAAACATCCCGTTTTTTCATAGGCTTGATGGTAACTTTGTATGCTCAAAATAACGACTAAAATAAAATGTATGGCATCATTAAATTAAAACACCATTTAAATGCGAAAGCAAATTTTTAACAAATATTTCTTATTCTACGCCTAATTTTTTAAATTAAATCTCTAATCGGTAACTCTGTCATGAAATAAGTAAAAAATTCTGTCAATGCTCCGCGGGGGTTCTGCTTTTTGATTATTCTACGAATTTTTATATCAGCTTACCCAGAGATCTTACACGGCTTTCGTGGTTGAAATCGTTGAAACATTTGTGCTCAAATGTGAATTTACCTTCCAAAAAATGGCAGTGTTGCCGAATGATTCGGCTATAGGTCTGTTGCCTCTATGTAAGTTTTTATATTTAAGAAATAATGTGTTACTTCCCAGTAAATTGTCAGAATATTACGTAATACAGCCCAGTAAAAAAAGGAAGTATTCTTTTAGTTTCAAGGCCTATGATGAAAAAAGTTGTCTATTAGTTTTATGTTTACCAATCTTTGCCTAGCATATGCAAAGTGCTAATTGCTGCTATGGTCACTGCTATTTTTCATCTAGCAATTTTTGTGAGCCATATGAGGGGAAAATTAACGTAATGAACACGTCATTTTTTATTCATATGGTTAGTTCAAGGACTATCGCTTTGGAAACATTAATTGGCTTAAACCATATTTTTTATCTTAACGAGTCACGCAGGACCGAATTACAGGTGAAAAATAGTCGACTCTAATGAACGTAGGCAATGGAGAGTGCGAAAGAAGGCTTCATCGCTCGTTTATCTGTATTGCCTATTATTTTCCTGTTCTTTATTGATGGCTCGAAATTTTACCGTTTACGGCAGCTTTAAGATTTGTGGTATGAATCGATAAAGGTTTGTCGCAAAATTTACGAAATTATCCCGCAACTCCTTTACGTCAATGTCAATTTCTGCCTACGTCTTAAACTTGCTACAGGATCTCAAATTTTCTCTTAATTCTGGCAATGCTACATTTTAGGTTCTTTCCCGTTCCTCCTTAGCTTTCCTCTTTCCGGTGACCCTAATTCTTATAATAACCTTGGCTCGAATTCATTCCTCCTCACTACGAATTCATCCTGGTCGTAATGAAAATGTCACCGCGGGCCTGCTATTTATCATCCAGTTCCAAATGCTACCTAGGACACCCTCCTATCTATGTTTTTAACTCTTCGGCTAATTGGAAGTGCACTATGACAAACTAACTAAATAAATGTAGTACAGCTTCTTCGCCAGATTATAATATCAACGTTATGTTGTTGCCATTGCTCATGATCGTCTTAAATGCATAGTATTCTCGCTAATAATTTTTGGTTTGCTCTTTTTCTTTAAAAAAGTGGACACTACTTACAGTTGTAATGAATGAATGAGGCACACGAAACGCTTTCCCAGCTATTGAATAAGTGAAGTCAGCTGTTGGTAGTTCTCGTATATAAAGCTACACTTTGTGCTAAAACGCTTGATAATAGGTGATGGAATGTTTTTAAGGGTTACAGTTATACATTTCGATAATATTATTGGCGTTGATGTTATCCACAGTTGCACTTAAAATTCATTTAACCTAATAAAGGACGCCTTATTACTAATGAATAATCTTCATCTATGAGAAACCAATGGAACTTAATATTCTAATTGTAAGATATAATGCAACTATAATAGGTAAATGAGAATGTATAATACCTTTTACTTTAGGTTTAATTTTTCTTCTTTTAAATATACCATTATTGAGCATACGTTGTTTTTTTTAAATTTCTAAAGCCACTTGCTTTTTATTCGTTGTATATCACTTCCTTGCTCACGGCGCCGTACCGAGATAGTCCATCATTCTGTCCGCTGCTGGTCTTGGCGGAGAAATTTAAGACCACAGTCACGTTATTCCTTTATTTTAACTTTCTCATTTACAGCATGAAAAGCTACCGCACATGCTATTTACCGTTTTAATTTACGGACAGTTCAAAATAATGAGAATCGATTTTGAAGTCAGCTCACAAGTTCCTCGGCTGCTGGCGCCTGCGTAGCCCATTTGCGATACCGAGTTTGAGATTCCTGTGCCGAAGGGATGTTCCGCATATCCGAAGACTCATGGGAGACGGGAAAGCTCTCTGCATTTCAGGATGCTTCCGAAACTCCCTCCTCTCCCCATTTCGTCTCGTAAAGTTGACGCTTGGCAGTGCTCGCGGGGAAGCTATGGGCGTCATCTCCCTCAATCTTGGTAACGCTATCTCGATCCCGTTTATATTCTGTCGCCGTTTCCTGCGTCTCCCTTATCTGCGTCTCTCTGTCTCCGTGTCCGTTCATCTCGTGGCGCCTGCTCCTCATCGCCACCCATTCGAAGAAATGCTGAAACAAGAGCCGGTCTGTCCAACTCACAATAACTTGTTGTCGCATCAACTAGAGCATCAGCAATTTTTTTATCGCACTGACCTTCACTACGGAAAGTGTCATCATGATTTTTATGGACTAATCTTATAAAAAAAATAGTTATTTTTTATGATATTGCACGTCCGGTTTTCAGTTTATCCTATGAATTGGCAAATCTTATTTCGATATTTTGAATGCAGAAAATAATGTATGAATATTTTTCTCTAGTGTATATAGGTTGCTTTATCCATTCGTCTCTGAAACCAGAAACTCGTGGTTTTGAGATAAACGGAATTTTTAAATTACCGTTCCAATTGTTGCATATTATTAAATCCGTGGCCTTCGGATCTTCGTGAAAGTTAGGAAGACCATTCTATGCTGCTCTTACGAAGGCTTCTTCGCCATTACGCCACTTCGATCTTCCAAGATTTCATAAAAGATATTTCATTACGGTGCATAAAGTGATCTCCTACCCACATTAATGTATGGAAGGGAAAGTTGGATATCATAGGATAAGCAAACGATTTGAATAAAAACCTATAGTGTAGGGTACTTGAGGGTTGTTTTGGTAAAAAGAGAGAACAGAAGGTAGAGGGTGAGGAATAAGTTGGTTATGAAATAGTGCGAATTGGGTGAACCAATTTTAGATAAATACGATAGAAATTAATTACGCTGGTTCAGTTTTGAAGATGAGAGTCGAATAACCAAATAGATATAAGAGAGTAGAGTAAATGTTTTGAGAGAAAGAGGTACACCGAGAAAGTCACGGGTAAATGTATTTGAAGAGACTCGCAAGACAAGGAATAATATTCGGGGTCTTAGAAACAAAAGGATATATATCCCTAAGTCTATAATCTAAAACAACTATTACTTTAACATAGTGACAATCACCGCAAAATCAAGTCAGTTGCATAAATCTGACATTTTCCCAATTGGTGTGAAGTTTTATTGTCCATGATTTTGGGCATTGCGTTCAGCAAAAAAGTTAATAAATTCCATTTAACAAACCAGAACGACGCCATGAGTGGTGATTCCGAGATAAACGTAAGAGATTTCGCTAGGCATATTTTTTTTGCTTCAATTTTAGTGTCGCATTTGGTTACGACGGACATGACACATCGGTCGAACTTTGTAGCTGCTGTGACTTCACTATTTAGCCGAGTTTTTTAAATACATTTTAAGGCATTCATGTTTTAGCAGGTAAATCTTTGCGTATTCCCGGAGTTTATCCAAATGACTCCATGACCATGAAGTCCAGAGACAGCATGGGGCTGTATTTTTCCCTATAATATGTTTTACTAAATTTATTTCCAAAGCCTATTTCGTTTACCTTTCGTTAAAAGTACCTTTCGTATGCAGTATGGTAATTTCTTACACAGTAACTCCTGAAACGCTATTCTTCAGGGAATGTTTTATGTTTATAATTTGTCACCAATCTTGTTTTATAAAGGTAAAACAAATAATTAGTGGCCAATTGATAGAAATGGACGTTTCCAAGATATTGCCATTGAAATTTCATCTTCGTGGCATTTGTCTGTCTCAATGCATCCACGCTCAAGTTCGTGAATAGTAAAAAAAAGACATCCTGGAACGGTGCCTCGAAGCAAGACACCCACCGCCCTTATGTGAATGAATTTACTTAATGGATTCTGAATTCCATTGGTAATTTTTAGCTTTTTTCTGAGTCCCCTGGTCGCCAATCCCGCGGAAAACACGTTCACTTTGCTTGCTCGTGAAGTTACGAGTACATACGTGCAGTTATGATCTCTCAAGCTGGTAAAAATGGCAGTTGATGTAATTCTTGTCTTTGGTAGAGTTATGGAGAAATTTATGACTCTATATATATATTATCTTTGATAAGCATCAACATCACACGGGAATTTCGATTTAAGTTCGTCGAGGCCACCTCCTCTTTTATTTTTTCTCCCCTTTGATAATACTGTGCACAAAGGGCTTTTTCGAGCATTTAGCCTGCAGTAACTGCATCCACCCATTCATTCATCGGTTATTTTTTAATTTAAAGTTGCCTTGAAAGAGCAAGGGGAGCACTTCATGAAGGTGAACTAAGTTGAGGAAAACGTTTTATCTCCTCAAAGGTACGAATTAGCTCCCTCTAAAAGTGTTACCGAGGCGAATATTCATCTTATAGATGTAATTCATCTTGTTTTTCCTTATTATCCTTATTGCTACAAGCCCAACTCATGCCTTTCTTCTTAACTTCATCTCGTCTTGTTAAGCCTAGGTAAGTAGCCATCACTACGTGTATCCCGCGTTTACGATCCACTTAAAAGGACCGTTTCAACGTAACTGCACGGTCGTAAATATGTTCGAACTCAAGGTTAGCTCATGCTTATTGAAATCGCGTTTGATAAACTCCTTTACTGCTTTCTCTTCCGCCTTCGGCACGTCTGTCATCATCCGGGGTCTCGTCTCGTTTACGTGGGTAGCCCAGCCGCTAATCAACGTAACAGCTGTAAGAATTAGAGGGGAGTTTCCCGCCCGAGATTGAATGGACGCGGATTGACTTTGACACAGGTAACTTTGGTGCAAAAGTCGTGAATTTGCCGTCGATTGCCTTGAGAGAACAGAGGAATATGAGCACTTAGCAAGCTCGTTTCATCGCCCCTAATTGCATCAGCAAGGCGGAAAAGATTCACCACAGCGCTGTGAAGTTTTGGCTGGAACGATCGCAGTTTTTATGATCATGCAACTCCTATGGAAGGCGAATTTTAATGACACGGTGGTGAGAATTCTCATGCCCGACGGCACTCAATTCACCTCCATCATTATTTCCACCTCGACTTGTTCTTTGTATGTCACTGGGTCATTCAATTAATACTCTGGATGGACTTTTTTTTATTTTTTAATCTTTTCCAGGAAGGTGTTAATTCAAAGTATAAAATTTCCACTCCTGTCTCCGCTGTTACGTAGAAGTGTACTTTCAACACAACGATCACTTTCACGCGGACGTTTTCCCACCTATTTCCAATTTACTTATCCACTCTTGAAGACGATGTCTCTCCACCCCCTCAGGGGAATTCTTTTGGGTTATGTTTGCGAGCCCTCATAGGTTTCCTCAGTGATATCGAAAATCCTTATAGTAATTACAATATTTTAATTACTTCACAGAGGTATGGAGACCCGATTACGTACAATTTAATACCGGTTTTTTTCAAAGAGGAGAAGGGACTAGCATAGAAACCATGTGTAGGGAAAAACCCAACTTGAAAGGATTCGCATCCCCGACATACGTACGTGAAGGCAGCGAGTTACCCTGGCGCCACCGAGGCCGGCGTTCATCGTATAGGTGTCATAGTGACTCTTCTGGTTTTAAATAATTTTAAATGCAGCGCGCTGCTGGGAATATTAACTTCGAGGGGTTTGGAGCCAGAGGAATGAAGATAGTCTTGGAGACCAATCAAAGGCCTTCAAAGAGTCACATGCACGAGAAAACACGAGGAAAATGCCATTTCTTCGCTTGGTCGCTCATTCGTCGGAGTGCTCAAGAGTAACGCGAGCTGAAATCCATTCGCGGCGGCACACGCGCCGGAAAGCACACTCAAATTCCTTTCCCTTGCCACGGCATAGAAGCACCGTAGGCTATTTTGGACCGCTTCGCTTGAATGACAGGCTCTGGAGAGGAAGAGGAAAAAAAAAACCTTTAATCCACTTCTCTTAACAACATAAGTACCGAATGCTTCCTGCATCTCCCCTAACCATTAAAACGAGAAAGAAGTCCGTTCGCCTTTGAGGATGGAGGGAGGAAAGGAAAACAAAAGGACGTCGATGCTGCTATTTTTGCGTCTTCGTTTGTTCTTCGATACCCTGTCAATGGGCAGCTGTCATCGTTCTTTCTTTCTCTGGACTCTCTCTCCCTCATCGTGGTCAAATTAGAGAACGAGGAGAACACGGAATTCAAGGGGTTAGTTTGGTGGGGTAGTGGGAAACGGGGTGAAGTTCGAGCACTTGCAGATTAAAAAATATGTCTGTGGCGATCCCGCACGAGGTCCCGCGGAGGATGAAAGGACTCCCTTGTGACATCCGACGTCAGCGTCGTCATCCACGACGATTCCGTCCACTTCCCCTCCCCTTTGCTCCCCTCCACCTCCAACGCGTCTCGCCCCTCCTTTTTTGCTTCCTCCCCCCTCTTCTTTTTTCGTAGATCGTCCATGTACATAAACGCTTCGAAATGGGGGAAGTTTTGATATTTCGCTCAGATTCATTCAAGTGATTGAAATTCAAAGAAATCACGATCACATCAACTTTGGGGTCCCTGTGATCCAGTTGGGTGAGCACTCGGCTGACGGAAGATTCACGTGTTCCAATCGGGGTGACGGTCTCTTGCAATGGGAAAGATTCGACCGTTCAGTTTCCGTTTGAGTCGTGAACTTGACCGAAATGATTTGAGACTGCCTTTCAACTTTTCAAGCTTTGAAATATATATATTTATATTTAAAATATATGTGTGTGTCTATGATGAAATGAATGTATGTAGGAATGTTGAAATTATCTCCCTGACGTTTTCATTTACTCCGTCTCTTCTTCTTTCTCTGTGAGAGATTCAAAGGCCTTTTTCTTCGCACAAATTCCTCCCTCCGGCCACTCCGGTTTTCTTAAAGTTTTCACGCCCACCCTTTATTTCACGATGTGATGTGTTTTACGTTCGCTCTCGACTCAGATAAAGTTTCTATGCTCTGGGATAGTTGAAATTCTCTCCGTAGCCTCAGCTATAGGGTGGGATTTTTTTCGAATGCAATTGTTACTCCATATACTTCCTTCTTGAACAGAGTGTAGTGCTTCAAAAACTAACCGATTCCTGGGTGCCTTTGTTTTCTTAAAATGGTACACTTCTCTCTATGATTTTCTCATGAAGTTAGTTTTTACACTTTTAAAAACTTAAGCTATTATTGTGCTTCCTGCGACATTGGCTTTGCGTGTTAATTCAGATAATAATCTCTCAAAACCCCTGATATTTGTTCTAAGATGGTGTAAATTCCGAAAATCGACTGTCTGAAGTAGTCTTAGATACTGTTCTGTATTAATCTCTTCCTTTGTTGAACATTTGCATGCAACTCTCCCCGTTGACCAAAATATCACCCTTACTGTTAGTTTTCGAGTTTTACACCATCCTAGATCTATTAATAACCAATAAAATCAATCCATCGCTTCCCCTGGTATTTTTTCAATGCCTAATGCGTTTTTAAATTTGCAAGGAACTCGTAGGCACCCTTAGTGGTCGATTGTTAGTTATAGGAATAGAATATCATTAGAAATTTAGTACCTTGGGCTTAAACATTGAATTTGAATTCCACAATATTTAATTCTAAAAGGATAAAAAGGTGACTCTGTGTGGAGTGTTATGTAAGTTATCCATTTTAGAAAATCCTCATGATATACTGCCAATAAGATGTCAATGTAGTGGCAATTTACATGTGTACCATTAGTTATTGTTAAATTTTTAAGCATTGAGGTTCAAAAGCATCACTTTTTCGTTAGTTTAATAATTTTGTTTGTTTTTAAAAGGTTGAAAATGTTGGATTTGATAGGTGATAGATGAACCCACCATATCCTGAGCCATGTGGCATTTAAATTTCCAGAGCACGAGCGCCACTCCCTTTCGTTGTTTTACAATACGGTTTCTATAGTTTCCATTAAACAGAAATTCACACCGCTTTGATTTTAGACAGGGATATATCCATGGTGATCACTCGAAAGTTAAACCCAGAATCTCTGGTGAATAGCCGAACACACTTCCCACTAAGGGTAACACGCCGCCTCTCTAAACTTATGAGCTAGAAATCATGAATTATATGTTACAAGGGTATGCAATTGCGGAGCCAACTGTGCTCCTAATCCTGTAAATGTGCCTATTCAGAATTTTATGAGCGTTTGATTCCATGAAATAGGGAGCCCGGCACCAAGGTTTAGGGATCCTGTTAGGGTTTGTACGGTTCTCGGTACCTTTTCTGTGTATGTACTATGCGTTCTTCAACGTCTCGGTGCCGTACTCAATTTAAAACTCTTATCTTCTGTGCCCAACGCTCCCTCCTTACCCCGTATTTGGGGTCTGATGCTTGGCCGGCTCATGTTCTATCCCCAGGGACCAGATTCGTCGACTTCTCTCAATCGAGCCCGACTGTAACCCCGCCTGGATTTATGCGAATGCGGCAATAAAGGAATGGTTCGGATCAATTCTAAAGCGCTTAAACCGCCCAGAAAACCTTTTTGTCCGCTCCCACAGTAACACAATTACCCTTCGTAATGCAGTTTCATTGGGGCCTTCCCGGGTGTAAATACGGCCTCCCAGGTTATCCATGTCATTCCGCAGGAGCCGTTTTCCTTCCCGACTTAGCTTGTCACGCTATAGTCTCTGTGAAATCCGGTAAATGACTTAGAATTAAGTCGGATTAAATTTCTTGAAGAAATAGTCCAGGGTGAAAGATTTAACGCGCTATCTTTAGTGAAAGGCTTACCGGCGTCTCATTTACTTGCTCGTCTGTTCACGGCGTGTATCCTTTTTTTGGGTCGCCGAGCTTTGGCGAAAATGTTTTCTTTTTTCCAAGTGTAATAGTACGAGTAGTTGAATTCTCGTGATAACGAATACTAAATTAACAGAATAGAAAAATATACGCACGATTTCCTAGTTATCCAATATAACAGTTAAAACTACATATTTTTTACTTTTTTTACAAATTACAATTACAATGTACAAAACAAATTACAAATAAATTTAGGTATTTTCTTGGTTTTTGACCTATGAACATGTTGTCTTAGAATGACAAGTGGTTTGACAAGTCTATTATCCATTACAGTGAACCATGGCTTGTGTGTTCTCGTTATTCGTCGGCGGATTCTTCTTTTAGACAAGTGCAATCTACATCTGTATCTATATAAAGCGTCGCAACTCGCAGCAATGGCGTGTGGCAGGGAGTGTAAGAACACCAACCGTGAATACGTGGGTGGATTACTTCCTCAATGCCACAAGTAAAATCAGTCGATTTGTACCTTTGTAATAAGTTGAATCTAGAGTCGAGACGTCGATTCTCTAGTCATTTCCATCCCAAATCACGTACTAATCGTTGTTTACCAAAGGAATTATAAAGGTAAAGTGGTTATAAGCATTTTTGGGGTAGAGATAAGGACGGATGAATGAAAAAGATGAGAATGGGAGGAAACCTAGGTGCTATTGAAATCATTTATATTTAAATGAATTTTATTTTATTTATATCAACTTGTTTTTTTTAACTTCAGAGTCTAGGAATACACGGTAGTCGTGTTCAATTGTCCTTAGTGTATTTTATTCTAAAAATTTCTCCTTATTTTTTGAATGTGCAATATTTATTGAAAGCTGACATATGACATTCCATTGCCATTTCTCCTGTTAAATAATAATGTTATTTGGTCGTGCATCCCACAGATATTAAACGAAGTGAGACAGTCACCAACCACGTAATATCAATAAAGGAATTTTGTGTCATTACATGAATTTGTCTGCGCCTTTAGGTGTATATTTTTCCATTTATGTTAGTGAGGTATGGTTTCAATCTCCGCTTCAATACGTTTCTGTATTTATGGTCTTTCTACAGACTTTTTATTATTAATATACTTCTGGCGTTCATCAGTTTCTAAATTTACCCTGATAGCGATATACGTTTTAAAGGTCTGACCCTGGTTACGATATAAATTAAATAATTACCTACATCTCCATGAAGAGAAAGGTACTATTCAAATTTAAAGAAAAACATTTATTTTTAAAATACCGGCCAAAATTTGAGCAGTAACCGCTACTTATAGATTCACTCAATTGCATTGTTCTTTCTAGTTCGTATTGATTCTAAGGTGATTATTTTTATTAACATTAGCAATAATTTATATAGAATAGTGCTATTTGAATGAATGTAAACACCAACTCGGATGCTAGCGAATATTTTTCTCGTTCCAGGCCAGTACTTAATGATGTGTTCAACTGCCAACGAATGGCAAATATTTGTCCTTTCTTTGTTGAGACAGATTTTCAGCTTCCGAATAATGCAACTTAAATTCATCGTTCCAAGGCAGTGTGTCTCTCCCGATGAGTCTAGAGCTTCTCCTTTGCAAACATTTCTTCAATCCTGTGAAAAGTGCCTTTCTTCATTAGAAGTTAATCCCAACGTTTTAGATATGCACGATGCAAACTGATTACCGCATGTTTTCGATTTTTTTCCGAAATAGTAATGCTCTACGTTGCCTTTCATATCACACATCTGATATTGTAAGATGTCTCAACGCTAAACTCCTTTAAATCGAAAATTAAATTCAGTAGAATTATTAATGTAGGTCAATTTATGTCGCATATCGAATTCACATCACATTTCACGCTTTCCTTATAATATAAAATCATCATCCAAGTAATCAAACCGAAGGTCTGTTTGGTAGGTGAGGTTATAGCTCACCCAGTACTAGACACAGCGGCATGTGAAATTCACACATTAGGGTAGGGTGGCTAGTTCCCTTCCCTATAC
>LYUA01000022.1:955292-968320 GCA_002093875.1 Calopteryx splendens
GTCCTTTAGATCCACAGGCGAGCGTGCTACCCCTGGGCCACCTCACCCCCACTATTATATCACGAGGGGCGGTTTAATCGAACTCGAGAGCCAAAAGCTTCTCTCAGCAGGAGCAATATGAAGACGAGCTTACTTCGGACAGCGTGAGACTCCCTTTTCTTTCCTCCATTCTCACCCCCGGGCCCTTTGCCGGGCCGATTTACTCCCTTTCAGATGCCTCAACCCTTTTTTTAACCCTCTTTCCCCTCCACCCTACTCCCTCCGCCCCTAGCTCTCTGACCCCCTAACCCACCCCCCGGCCAGCGTGTACTCCTGCCCCCGCATCCCCCAGCAGAATCCGTTTGTCTGTGTCCATGTCCGTTGCGACGCGCTGACGGAAGTCGAGAAAGAGGCACTGCTGCGGCCGGGACGCGTTTCCTCTCCTCCTCCCCTCTTTGTTGAAAGGGTCGGCCGCCCCGCAGCCGAGGCGCTCGCGAGGGCTTATGTGCTCAGCTGCTGTTCCCACACACACTGTTTTGGTATTTATGCGGAAGAATGGGAGGAGAGCGGTAGTGGTGTTTTTGGACCAGGAGAGAGAGATGAGAGATGTGACGGCATTGGGTGGAGGGCGGTGTTGAGAATTAAAGGAGGAGATAGTTTTGGTGTCGTGTGAGTGGGATTTCGTCGTTCGGACCGTTTCGAGAGGAAGGGAGCGGAGATTTTTTTTACTGATCGGGAAAGCACGCTACTTTTAGTTGAGCTTTTTCGTCGCCAGAGGGCAGCACGGAGAAGGCGGGACCGTCCACTCCCTCCCAAGTTTTTCTGCCCCGCCTCCTTTCTGTAGTGTGGTGGGGCGGAGGGGGGAGGGTAAAAGTCTTGAGCAGCAATTAAAAAGGTCTTGCCCTCATTTGCTACGCTCCTCGTCATCCGCCAGGGCTCTTTGGTGACCGAGGTACGGCTCTTTTAGCCTGCAGACGGCGGTGGTCAAGGGGAAAATACCTAAATTTCAGTGTGTTTATCTTCATGACATGAATTACAGCATTCTGTCGTAAATTGTCCACTTATCGTCACTGTTCTTTGTGTTTAACATCCGTTTAAATTTTTTAAATTGTTTTTAAGATATGTATATGCCTATAACATGACCAAATTTTCTCATTATAATGGCAATGTTAGGAGAGCCACATGAAGCATTCCTTGCTTATCTGATAAACCTTTTGACACGTTTGGCAGCTACAATGACGTGATGTGCTATGATATTTGATGAACTTCATTTTAATAAAATAATTTATCCAAAATTTATAGAATGAATTTCATCATCATTAGTATTTCAGTCAGAAGTTTGATTGACTGCAATCCATCACTATTCCCTTTCTAATACTTACTCCCTCTTACTCTCTGGTAGCTCTTCCGTCCATCATCCTCTTTTTACTTTTGCTACGAATTAGTCCCTCGTGTTTCCCTTCTCTAGCGCTCCTTGAAAATTCATTATATTCCGGATGAATTCGTTCAAATTAAAATTTTTCACCATTTCATCGGAAGTTCATGAGAAAGCAAATACCATTGAAGTAGGAATCAGGCCTGGCTTACCGAGGGACGCAATGTTTGATGCCTCATGTCGTTCCGTTGTTCGTGATCTGATATTTTTGATAGGGATTTCCACTCTTTGCAAAATACTAAAGCTGCATATTGTAGCTGTCGAGCGGTTGAAACTTCCTGTAGTTAGAAGTGGGAATGGTTTCGCTTTGATTTTCATAAAAATAAAAACATTTCCTGTGTTAAAAGTACATTTATTGATGCTTTTTAGGTCTTAATTGCTCCATTCCAAATTTCAAATTGCTCGCAGAAAGCATTTATGATTCGGTGAGAGAACTATAGACTAGGCCAATGCGGAGGACTACCTTCTATGTAAATTATAAATCAAGATATTTTTCTCCTTGTTTATAGTTATACGATATTTTTTTTGCATTTTAGACGTAGACCTAGACTCTAAAGGGAAGCCAAAAAAAGTGTGCTGCGCAGTGCATTCATCGCTGGTCCTACCGTCAGATGCATTTTTTTGCGTAATCTTTCCGATTATTTCGTGCTATAATAAACATTATTATTACCTATTGCCATTTTCTGTGACGAACAAGTTGGTTCAATGGGCCAATTTTGTGGTGGAGACCCTTGCAGATTTAGTTGCAAAAAAACTCCCGAAGTGTGTTGAAACCCCCCTGCTGCGCAGACGTGGGAGGCCTCGGAAATCTAAAAAGGATTGTTTTCCCTTTCCGAAAGGACGATATACCTAAGTTTACCACGCGAAGACCTATCCCTTGACAAAATAATCTTGTTTGCATGTATGTATTTAAGAATTGTGAAATGAAATGAGGGATCTCGTCGCAGTGGTTTGAAGCCGTAGCCACCATGCTGGAATATATATCGTGCGACCACCACTCTCAGAAATATTTTTGTTACAATCTAATATTCAAAATTTAATGATCTTAGAAGTGTTCCTTAAGGTGGTATTATTGTTTGGGGTGAGAAAAGAAATTTAAGGAATAAGAGTGATGAAGGTCATGGAATGTGCAATATTTTATGTAATAATATTTTATGTATAAAAAAAACGGAATAAATCCCAGAAGGAAAGTTTCAAAGTGACGACAGAATAATACATGTTTTTAACACACACAATTTTCATAATCTTATGCAGTGAAGCGAAGGCACTCGGGCGCGAGTCGTGTTTTTCGTATGCTTATCTCGTTTTGCCACCCTCTTCCTAAGAGAAAATAGTTTAAAAAGAAGAATATTTATTCTAGACATTAATCTTGATCACTCTGTGGGTCGTGATGTCACTGGGAGTATATTCTGTCATTCGTGTATGTTGAGAAACTCCGCTATCCATGTTTATCTGGAAGGCTTGTGATTCTCTTTGACGTTAATGGCGACCCTGTACACGATGCTTAGCTGGTTTACTTCAAACAATCCGTGAATATGGAGTGTTATCCGTTGGTGGTTTCCTATGGTGAGACCTGCTGCTATAAATAAGAGTTGTGCTAGGTCTCGACCAAGGCATTAATCATTACGGTAGACCTTGCCCCTCGAGTAGAGTTTAATTTTGAATTGGTTTATCGTGTCGGGTCTATCAATGTGACATCGCATTAATCAGCAACAAATGAGACTTCAATCATGAATCTTCATTTCCTTGTGCCCCCCTGTCATAAACACCATGCGATAATTCTAGCAAGGGTGATTTTTTTATAGAGAAAATTGTAAAATGCTCCTTTTTCATATATATGGATAAGTGTGTAGCATTCGTTGACCTCTTAACACTTAACCTATATTTTTTAAATGCAATGTCTGCTTTAATTGAGAAATAGTCGTATGTGTTTAGAACAAGAGAATCTTGTCAGATACGCTTTTAATAGAATTCGCTCATGATCTCATGTAACGGGATTGACATCTTTCTCTCTAAAGTAAACTAGTAAAATGATGCCAGCTTTTTCAAATTTTATATACTACTACCATCGTTTTTATTTTCATAATTCGTACTAAACATAAATTCTTTAAACCACGGATATACGCGTTGATCAATTTCAAACACCCGAAAATAAAATTATATTTTTTTCTTTTCTCTGTCTTTTTTCTTACTTGGACAGATGCATTCACTTTTGTTTATCTCAGGCTGTTGCACTGCTTTACCTACTCACTTCCCTTTTCGTCCGCCCATATCGGCCCGATTCATCCGACTCCACCATAGCCGAAAAGTCAGCGTTGCGAAAAATCCATCTTTCACCAAAAACTCTCTCCTTTCTTTCCCCTCGTCGCGTCTTCAAATTTTTTATAATGACTTCGTTTTCTGGTGACACTGAAAGCTCCTCCTCTTTATGATTTGCTACCGGCATAAAGAGAGCAGGGAAGGGGGGGGGGAGAATGGGAGTGAGCTAAGGGAAAAGGTATGCGGGGTATGTTAACGAGAAGCATCTTTATTTTTTTTATATTTCAACAGCATTTACCCCGAAAGACGACCGAACAGCTTGCTAAACACGCTGTTTCGGTGACCGAACTAATTTTATTCCCTTTTGAAAAGCGGATTCCTTCACATCACTTCGTGCTTCGCTTTTTTTCGACGGCGAGCTCCGTCGAGTATCGCATGAAAAGAGAGGAGAGGCAATAAAGGAGGCAGAGGGAGTATCTGGTCGGGACGAAGCTCCCAAATAATGGAGAGAGCGGGTGAGCGAGAGTACGGCTTAGTCAGCTCCTCGAGGAGAGAAAAGAAGAGGCCCTTAGAGAGCACAAAGCAATGTGGAACGCCGATGCCTTGCGCCAAGCAAACTCAGGAACGAGAGCCGTGCACTTTATAAACATTCATGTTTGCCCGAATCTTTTTTACGTTGAACAATAACCATTACAGTGTTGGGTAACGCACGCCGCCCTGGGGAGACATGCACGACTGGAAATAATTTAAGCTGCCGTTATCAATGAAATGATGTAAAAATTACATATCCTCCTGCTAATAAAATATTTGAATATTTAAAATCAATAAATTACGAAATCGAGGGTGAGGGCTGTTTATAAGAGGGGTACTGAATAGCGTCGTAGGAGCATATCGGGTTAAATAAATCAATTTTTATTGAATAATTTGCGGATCATCTATCCATAGCATAATGATGGAACTGAGATCAATCAACATCTGGTATTTTGTATGATGAGTTTTTTTCGTATTTTTTTCTGGGAGTTTCATCCGTTGACATTTTGTTTAAAAAAATATTAATTTAATCAATTCATTATATACACACTAACATAGTTGAATAAATTAGTTTTACCCATAACAAGTTAGACTTTATGTACCTCATGCATACTGATTGAAAAAATCTTAATATATGCTTAGGGTTGTTCTTACGTGCATGATCAAGTAGAATATTTATTTAATGCGCTTTTTATTACATTTCATGCGTTTGAAATACAAAAGACTCCTTGATTGATTTAAAAAATGTGAATATTTTAATCAAAAGACCATTCAAGTCGTTTTTATTGAAAGGAAATGCCCGTGTGCGTGTGAACATAAATAAGATAGAGTTACCATAACGGCATGAGATTACACAAACAAACAATGAATAGTTTTAGTTTTTAACGGGAAGGCCTCCGTTTGCCTCTATCCAATTTTCTTTCTTATTTAAATATTATTTTTCGAGACTACGCAGCAAAGCTGAAAGTACGTAATTATTTAAAATATGGGTAACTTTATGTTAACCTTCACTGTGATAAGAATGACAAAATGTCCCCATTTTCCAACCAAATTTACCTCCCTTTTTAATCACATTTCAATTTTTTTAATACGTTGGAATTTCCCATTAACCTAATAACGATCGCCTGAGCCAGGCAATGGGTGCATTCGGCTGCGGTCGCATCCACGTTGTGAAGGACCCAGGTGTTTCTGTCGAGAAGCAGATTAGGATAATGCCAGGCTCTCTTTCGAAAAGGGCATTTGTCAGTTAAGTGGTTGTTCCGAGCTTGGGAAGGGCCTTTCTAAATGCGACGGGCCGAATGCTGACTTTGCAAGTCCATTAAAAGAAGAAGAGTGTCAATGAAAATGTGTGAGGATAAATATATACGAGTATACCCCATTTTTTAAAGTTCACCAGTGAGAAGTTATTTTGGAAAATTAATGTAGAATTGAGAATTTAAAATCTTTAGACGCTAAATTTGGTAACATTCAGTATTGAACATAATGGTTTAGACATTCGAACGAAAACTCATATATCAATGGCATTTTCAATTTTAGTGACCAGTCATGCGTAATAAATTGGATATATGCTCGTCGTCTAACCCAGACTTTTATTGCTTACGTGGCTTAAAATGTAATATTATTTTTATTATTATTAATTAAAAGTACAAAGACAACTTGGGGAAAACATTTTGGAGTATTTTCCAATGAGCTAGAGCATCGGAATTTTCAACTCCTTCCGCGGAATTTACGAGTCAAGTTTAAAATGGAACAGCTTTATTGCAGGGTACCATAATAAATTTTTAAATTTTATGCTTTGATTATATAATAAAAATATCCAAGGAAATTAATATCGAAGTTAGCCGTGTTAGTGGGACAAATATTGAAAAGTTTATTTTTTTATTGCTCTACTTTTGCCTGTATTTTAATAATTATTCATCCCACGTTGAGCTAATCTAAAAAAAATTAAAGAGCTCGTTTCATATTTTTTTAATGAATATCATCCCTCAAAATGGCTACTTAAGTGATTCTTCACTTCTTGCTTAACAGAAGCTGAAATTTTCCAAGGACTAGTAATTTCAGCATTGGCAAACTCGAAATGTTCATTTTTTCCTACCCAAAATGAGGCATTTTCGTGATCCTAAGTCAATATTAGTTATTGCAAATCACTGAACATAATTTTTTGTCTTCAAACAATTAACTATACATTATCATGGTACTTATTATGAACGGGTGTTGCCCCAAGGTCACTCTCACGTCACTGGAATAGCCCTTAATAGTTTAGTTTAATTCCTATAACTTCAATGGTGTGAAAACGTATAAAACAAATAAATATTTTTTTCATAAATTATGCACGTAAGGTGTCTTCAATGAGTGAATGATGCAAAAGTAAATCGTATGAATTAAGTTTGATAACTGCCAGAGCAGTAAAAAATAATCGTGCAAGAAGTAGGTACGCCACTCTTCACACTCCGTGATCGAAGAAACTGAGAATGTAGAGGGAAGTAAGAATAGATGAATCTTATAGAAAATATGGCTATAGCTAAGGTTATGACAGCGTGAATACTTTGACATCAATATTATTATACATGTGCAAGAAACTGCTGACCATCTCTATATGAGCTTGTTTCGTTGCCTGAACTTTTTTAGGTGATGGAAATAGATTTAGGGACTTACATTCACATTCTTCCTGTAATTAAGTAAAAGTAGTTAAGTATTATTTGTAAATGATGTCGGAAGGAACATCTGTGCGGTACTAATTTCCTATCATCTAATATAAGTTTTTCTCGGCTACAACGTTACATTCATTGCAATAGCGTCATTCGGCACGAATATAAAAAAAGCAACTCTCCGATTTCTCTAGGTGCTCTGAGACTTAATGCGTTAACGTTGCTCCTTGAGTTCGTGAGCCGTAGCTAGTCGTGGCTCTCGCAACTGATTAAGACTCCTTCTTTCACGATCGAGTACAATTTGATAAAAAAAATCGAGATTACCTACCTACTTGCTTCGTTTATATTTTTTATAAATTTCGCGTGGATGTTTTGAGGATAAGAAATAGTCAAAATAATAGTTACCTAGGATCTTAGAAGCTTGTAATCTTCTCTTTCGGGGGAAGGGAAGAAGGGATGGACTAATATATCTTCTAGCACGAATTTGCGCATGGCGATTGGAGAGTGACGAATCAGAATGTGCGAAGCGTGGGAGGGGGGTCATTAGAAATTTTCGACCTGCCTTGATACTGTAGAAAGGAGTGAAAGTGTGGGCGTGTGTGTATGGATGTGTGCTAGGAATGGCATGATGAAATGATCTCCTCACCATTCCACGAAGCAAGTTGCAAAATCTTTGACGCGGCGTGCCACTGGATGCCAAGGAATGCCTGAGCGGTTACTGTTGAGTTAGCTCGAAGGGAATAGAGCAAAAGGCAAGGTATGCTCACACTCAGGGGAATGCAGTGAAAAGAGCATGAGAAGAGTAATCAAAGATCTCCAGGATATGGAATGAACTGAAATATTCAGGTCAAGAGAGAGAGAGGGATACAAACATATGCACGCGAGAGATGTGCGTAGACGGCACGTAGGCGTTTCAATTTGCTCCTTCAAAACGACTTGAGCAGTGGGGTGGTGATATATGTGTTCCTGCTGAATGAAATTCCTTTATCGTCTTCGACTCCGTTTATTGGCTCTTGAAGCTCACTGTAGGAGTTACCGGCTTCATTCCGCGCGCATGGATCTCATTGTTAAGGAGCAATTGGCACTCTCACGTTTTAAATATTCGGTGCTTAATAGAAGCTCACTGTCCAAAACCTGATACCTGAATGCACAATTAAGTAGACTAAACAAGTGGCCAAATCATTTTCTCAGACATTACTCAACTCGGCAAGAAGTAACGGTGGCCAGGCATGAAATAAAATAGCGGGATTAGAGAATAAATAGATATAATTGCTTAGAAAAATTAATAAGTGATTATAATGAATCTCTGTATCAATTATGAAATTTTAAAGAATATCTAGTATCCTGCCGCAGCTTTATTTCGCTCATAGATTTCTCAGCTGTGATATTTGGGCACAAATTTCCACTCGTTGCTTATCGGAGGAATTTGTCTTGTTGTCTCTTTTTCTGCTATTGCTGGATAGTTATGAGGTGCCTCAACTATTTAAAAAGATACCCGTAAAGATAAACTTCCTATAATTTGGTTTCCTGGATTTTTGTTTCCAGAGGTAACGAATAGTAACGAGGTTTTCGGTATTCTTAGCAAAGACGAATAAAAAAATATTCAAATCAAAATCACAGTAATCAATCCGAAGGTTGGTTTGGTAGGGGAGGGTGGAGCTCACCCAGTACTAAGCCCAACGGAATATGAAATTTACACATAAGGGTAGGGCCAGTTCCTTTCCCTGTACCCCCTGTGATTTCCCAGGATGTTCTGGTGCCCGAAAAATGGTACACAGCTTGGGAGAAGCTAAGGGTGTGTCAAGAGTGTCTTTATATTATTTATAAGAGTTTCAGTTCACAAGGACGTCTAGAATTTTTAGAGACCATGCAAGAATTATCTCAAAAAGGAAAATAAATACCGAAAAAAATATACTTAAACTAGATAATCAAGGTATCTGCACATGTTTTTTATGTTTCTAAAATGGTTTCAAAGTATAAACAATGTTTTTTCTTTTCAATCGAGTGATATAATAAGCATTTATTTCTATCGTGCATGATCTTCTCTTCATATTTACGAGTAGTTTTGCTATCATCATAGCATAACAGATTCCTTTGGTAATGGTTATTTGACTTGCATTGATTTCTTGTAAATTCTTAAATCACTCGCACCTATGAGCAAGATTGTGCAGTTGCATCAGGCATGATTTTCAAATACGAATCGAAAAATATGCCCCCTGTTACATTGCGAGCATTCCCGTGATGTTATTTCTTCCACGATGCTAATGCTGAAGAAACAACTCAAGCATACAGCTCAAATTTATTTTTAGAATAGGTACTTTATGTAAACTGTTTATGTAGGGGGGTCGGGAAAAATTTAGCATTGCGATGGTTGCTTTATGTTTTGGTATCCAGCGGCAGCGTTGATTCATCCATTTATTCGAAACTAAAGGCTAAGAAAAAAATAAAGGTTTTCTAGCACTGTCATGTGTTGCGAGTTGATGTTAATTATTCTCTATGAGACGATGAAAACTTGCGCCACAAACTGTAAGGGCATTCACATGCCTGAAAAAAAAGGTCCGAGACCAAATGCGATTCTTGTACAAAGCAATGTCCGGTTACACTTTGCATCCCGGTTAGATGAAGAAAATGTAGCCTTTTGAGACTTTCAACTCAAGGAGAGAAAAGAGCCGCCATGCGTTGCGAAACGACGGCGAACGAAAAAGGTACCGCTCAGGAGGCGACACGCCATATACCGACTGCGATTTCTCGCGGGTTCGCGAGACAATTGAAAGCAGGATAACTCGCACGCGCTCCCGGAACCCGTCCGCCTATGTTTCTCCTAGGATCCGCGGCCTCCTTGAATATTTTTGAAAGCCCTTGTTGCCCTATTGTTTGTTCGTTTCTTGCAGCGACCACACTCTACTGCTTTGATCCTTCCCGCCTCTCTTTTGTTCGAAAGCTCATGTGTCCCAGTCCCAGCAACTGAGAAAGAAATTATTTCCCTCCGATGTGGGTTGCGATTCCTCTCGAGATTTCCTGGAACCCTAGCGTTTGTGTCGTATTCGCTTTGTGTGCCATATGGCACTTACCTCACTATCGTTTTCCATTTTCCATCGACAGAAGCCCGCATGCTCGGTGTATCAGAATGACGGAGATATATTTCCCTCAATCCAACCATAAAACACCCTGTTGAATCGCTAGAGTAATCGCGTCATTTGTAGCGGCTGCGGGAGCATCTGGCGGTATGATTTTTACTTAGTACGACCCATATGGTGTCGCTAGTAAAAAATGCTATCCATGATTTATCAGCTCCATTAATTTGGCAAGTTTAATCATACGATGTTTCGTAGCAGCCGTCTATGGATATTAATTATAATTTCTCTTCTACGCATTATAGATGGTACTCCTCTTGGTGGTTAATATTCTTAGTATATACGCCTCTACAGAATGTGAGAATGTTGAGACCTCTCATGAAAGAAGAGATGAAATCACTCGTTCTATTTTATTTGGAAATATTAAGTTTTTTTCATGAACTATACTCTATTTTCTTTAAACTCATTTGAAATGTCTCATTTCTTAAGTCTTTAGTTCATTATCTTTGATAAAAGTTCTTATATTTATCTAAATGTGAATTAATCGATAACCTAAAAAAATTTATTTTCCTAAGTGTAGTAAATGTGTAAATAAATGTATGTAGCTATGAACAAACTCCTGGAAAAGACAACCTACCAAAATTAATTACCAACAACATACCATTACTTCTTAGGACAATGTATCTTTATACCTCGTATTTTGGCATCAGTTCTATACATTCATATAAACACATTCAGGCAGTTTTAGTAGCGTATTTAGTACCCAGAGCCGAAGCCGAAATATTTTAATAACGAGTCTGCTGAAGAATTTTTTAATTATATCTTTTGAAGGAAATATTTATGTGCTTTTTCAATCAAAACCTCATTTACAGACCCGATGAACAGTTTTCTGTGTAGTTTCCAGCAATAATCTTGTGCAGCGATTGGTACTCAATTTATTGTGAAAATCTGAGTCTGGTGCATTGTGGAACCTTATATATTTTTATTTACGGAGGCCTCTCATATCTCCTATGCATATATGATTTACTTTTTGCCAGTTTTGGCTCTGGGAATGTGTCGGAAACGATCGATACAATTTGTATTAGAAACTACGGAATGACATCAGAATCGAAAAAATAAGTTTTTGTGATAGATAATGACACTGTTCGAAGATAGTTGGTTACCTAATAGGAATTATTTCGATCGATTTCAAACACAACCCCCAAAGAGGCCAATTAAATATTTTAAAAGTGTATCCATGCTCAAGATGGAACTCGAATTTGCGACCTTTGGGTCAACAGGCGTTTAGGCGCATTTCGTTGGTAGAAAACGTGATAAAGTCTCTCCTTCCCGACAGTATCAATAGCTGTGCACGGTAATGAATGATTGCAATTCCAATTCACTTGGCAAAACGACCCCGATAATGCTGCATGCTCTGCGTCTTTCCGTGCTTTTTTCACTTCGAGTGAAATCGTTCCTAAGAGATTCCCGAATCAAGAAAATATCGCCGCAACTTGTAGATCCGTAAAGGAGCGAACGCGCGGCGTCCGTCCTCGTCCCGGAGAAGAGGGTTACTTTTCTGTGTCACCGCTAATGGTCTTTACCTCACCGTCCTTGACCCGCTGACACCAGTCCCTCCCTCCCTCCCCCGCACGTCTCCCGTTCCATCGAAGGCGACGGCGATTTCCATATGCAATCGGAGCACGGTGGCCCCCACCCGTAGGAGACCCATGATATGCATCGGAATAAGAGGAATGCGGAAGGAATGGGGTTTTGAAACCCACAGTTTCCCGGGGATAATAAATGCCTAGCAGGCCTTGAGAAAGTTTTGTTCGCCTTTCTTTTTCTGTCCCAAGAGCTGATGATCTATCAAAAATGAAGTTAGCTGGATCAAAGTGATAAGTTTAAAGACGATGAGGGCAGTAGATAATTTGATGATTAATTTCCATAAAGAGAGGTCATCCGATTCTTGCGCCATTATTTTAATCGGTGAATAGAGTAAAATAGACCATAGTCTACATTCCGAAACTCGGTTTGATATATTGGCTCACACATTATGTAAAATTTGTTTGGGGATTATGATTGTACATTCTCTTAATTTAGCTTGCAAAACCTCCACGTATCATCGCGCCCTCGTTTCACCTCATCTATTGCTGCTTCACGCTGTAAAAGGAAAGAAATCGAAATTCTGGCAAAAAGTTTCTTTGAATGACGCCCTTTTCTTCATTTTAGAGATGGGCCGAATCCTGTTTTCCTCGAATCCGAATCTCAAATTCGAAACGAAAATTTTCCCTCGGATCTTGAATCTTATTTCGAATCGAAATCTTAATTTCCCCCACAGATTTTAATTAAAGTATACTTTACAGCGTACTAATAAAATAATATCCATTTTGTATATAAGTTTTTCTTTAAAAACAGGAAGAGGACATTCTGTCACATTCAGGGTCCAGTTTTAGTTTCGAAAAGTCGGCCAACTGTATGTATTTAGAGCACTAAATCCTTTGAACTTCAGCCCAAGACTAGATTTCCCCTCAGGAATTCTTTCTCATGGAACATATTATCGCTTTATTATGGTTTAATCGGTTTTATGACTCTCAGTATGTATCGATTCTATCCGTTCTATCGATATTCGGGGTTGGCGAGGATTTGTTTCCTAAGAATCAAACATTAAGTAATCTTTGTAAATACAATGAGTAGATGAACATCAGAACAATGAAAGATCACCTATTCATGGAGTAAATAACTGTTATTATAAAATGGCACAGTAGGTACTAAAACTGGAAGCAGCTTAATCCTATTTTTCCAAAACCAAAATTATGTATTTAACGATAATTGAACACATATATCAGAGCTGGAGCTCGCACAATAGTACCTCTTAGTTACACAATTTTAAGCATCGTATCATTTGTTAAAATATGATATCTATATAATTCCCTGATGCAATCCATTTAACATGTACCTATGCTTTGCTTCTCAGATCCTAATATATTAGGGATTAAATAATGGCTGATTAAATTAAATGACACCAATAATTATGGGGCATAAGTGTCTACAAAATTCACAAAGCTTCAAGCATCAAGTTAAATGGAGGGTTTCACAGTTTTAAAATCTATTTTAGTGTCG
>LYUA01000022.1:1004187-1014851 GCA_002093875.1 Calopteryx splendens
CAAATTCACTATCCTAGAGTTTTCTCCTTACATGCTTCCTATCCAAGAATCGCCGTCGATAAAATTAAGACCATTGAGAAATGTGTGCGGATAGAGAATTATTTTTTAGGAAGACATAATTTGAAAGCGTAACGGTTTCTTCTTTTTGCTTTCTCGGAAAAACATCGTTTCATCGATCTGAAACTCTTAACACACTCTGAAGTAAGGTGTCCACTTAGCAACAGGGGAAAAAAGTAAGATGATACTATGATTTCTGAATAAGAGGAATAAAATAACATGCTAACATCACTTCGGGTGAACGAAAGCATGACCCATTTCCGTTTCACCTGTCGAAATTATCGGTGTTTATTGTTGGATTTTTTATTTTTTTTTTAGTTTGGCAGCAAATATTTTAGGAGGCATAACAGTTTTTGTGCGCCAAGTGACTTACTTTTATTTTCCCTTTTAAAAATTTAATGCGGGGAAATTTCGTAGAACCATTTACTGCCTCTCCTCTTCGATGCCTTTGAAATACATTTAATTATACATAAGGAAACCAGTTGATGCGAATAGGCTTTACGATCGGATATACAACTTCGAAACCAACCGCATAAATAGACGTAGGGTATATTGGGCGTGCTCATTCTCGGAAACGAGAGTTGAGCACTTCGTTTTATGTGAGATTCATGCGCGTATCGTGCTCTGAGCACGTTCTCACATTGAGCTGGCCAGACTATAGCCATTACCTCTGCCCATTGGTCCCTGTTCCCAGATCCGAAAATAGGTTCCAGCGGTTTTTTCCCAATACTAATTTAATAGTAGCAATAATAATATTTCGCTCTTGAAGATGATTAATATTGATAAATTTTGAATAAATAGCAGAAGCAAGTTACTTCATTAGTTTCTGTGAATTGCAGCGAAGATACCACCATTTGTGCTTTAGTATACCGAATACATAAGAGTTTATAAACTTAGCATCTCTATTACTTTGTATCTCCATTTTTAATGTATAATATTATCTAGTTATGGTTTGATAGTCTTTTATCGGCTATTCTAATTCACTCGACAAGGAAAGTGTAGTTGAACACTTTTTTTTAGTTGCGCAAAGTTGTAAAATTAAACTTTCTCTAGTAAAAATATGACAGTTATTTATTTTAAGCAGTCTGTTTACGATTAAAGTGGAAAATGATATTTATAAAAACAGGAGACGATAGATTTAAGAACTAAGTTTAATTGGAGCACGACCCATTTTATGAGTCACATTAATTAGAAAAAAGAGATGACATTTGTCTGCTGATAGCTGATAGTCCTTCATTTCTTTAGGTATCTACCACTTGAGTAATATCGCTACGAGAACACCTTTAAATTGAGACATTATGTTGGAGATTTCTAGTGTATTTCCATTTTCTACCAGTACAGAATAGGAACCCTTCAGAATCCTCGGAGAGGGTTTCTGTACGGGCTCCTCGCTGGCTTCATATATTGGAAAATTGGTGGCGGGAATGGATAAAGAACTGAACGGGTGAGGGGATATGCAGCCAGGGTGGTGGGTGGTTTTGCCGTCATCCCCTTCTTGCTCCACCCCCCCATTCCTGCCCCTCTTCCCCTCCCTTCTATTCCCTCCCTTAGGATGATTGGATGGAACCAAGGATGCGTGTCTCCCCATTGTCCTTGGGACACTTCAATAGACACGAAAATGGGCGTCGGCCCCATGCTCTCTCCCCGGGTAAGGGCGGGCCAAACCAGCGCAAATCAATTATATTTTTATTTTCACTCCATCCTATTAGCTACCTGCCGCCGTTTGCCAATTTTTATTCCTCCGGCCGGCGGACTTAAGAAAAAAAAGGATCCGGAGAACTCGGGCAGGTTTTATCCAGCGTCGTCAAGCATAAGATAATAAAGCCGCCATGTGTCCCTGAGAGGAAACTCTCGGGAAATTCACTCATGCTAAAGCCCTTCGTAGGAAGGAATGATGAAATGGCGTCTTATATGTCGAATCTTTCGAGGTTGCTAAAAAAAACTTTTTTTTTTAGCAACCCTAGAGGTTTTTACGTTTACCCTTGGCGTGAGCTCTCCTCGAACTTGTAAATGATCGATACAGGGTTACTTCATTTGTCTGTATTTTACGGCAGATTTTCAAATGAGCAATCTTGCGACAACCATGGTGTACAATGAAAAAATCCCCTATTATCAGATTAGATCATGAAGAATGTAGGCTAAAATGTATTCTACAAAGAGGGTACACGAGGCAAACATTCCAGAAACCTTTTCGGGTAAATAGAGATTGGCAGAGTACTGATAAAACTGGAAGTTTAAGGATATAAATTAAATATTCCATGTAAAATGTTTCATCGTCCGATATTAACTACAATTTTTACTGATCGTTTTTCTCCTAACGTTCCGAAGTTATTAGGAGAATATATACTCTGATAATATATTACATACTCTGAGGGAACAACTGTGGATGAGATCTTAGCAAAGGGCGAGGAAATAGTACGTCAGATAATTCAAAATTCGACAAGATGTAGAACTTCCACATAATTTTCCCTATATCATTGCTAAAATTTATAATCATTGAATCAGGTATGGTCCCAGAATTTCGAATCATGCTCATCAATGGATTTATTGAAATATGGATTAAATAAATAAATAGAAGAAAAAGTGAGAGAGTGGTATCAAGGGACACGAAGCTCCCACAAAAGTTTTATTATAAGACATCGGAAATGTTATTATTAATCCACCGTGCAAATTATCTTTTTATTTTTTTGGACTCGATCGAAGTAAAAATTCGTAAAAGGAGGGTATTTAATTCGTACTTCAGAGGAATGAGTTTCATAAAAGTTCAAAAATAATTTAAACATTATGATCGAGTATTTCGGAAAGTAGTCAAGTTTAATTTGGCCTTACATGCTGATATAAATTATTAAATTTGTACTGTGCTATTGCGTGTACCCTGCTGAACGTTCATTAAAAAGTTGTTTGTTTAGTTTAAAAAAATTAATTTGTAAATTAAACTCAAACATTTAATAGCTTTCAATTTTGGTACCTATATGTTTCCATTAATATCCCGGAGTTTGTTTTAGCCAATTTTTAATTGCTTTCAGGGAAATTTATTGTATCGAAAATTATAATTAATTTTCATTCTCTTTTTTTTTATTGGAGCTTAATTATTATATCATAATTTCAGACCTGAGAAGTTTAAATACAGATACTCCGCGTCAAGTAAGTCAAAATCGTCTCTCGTTGTTCTCTTCGTGGTTTTGAAAGAGGATCTTTTGAAGATATTTTTAGGCTTAAGGAGCTGGTGATTCTGGAGGTTGGGTGAGTGTTACGGGAACTGGCTTGGTTAAACTGAAGCGTTTCCAAGTACTTCTGAGAATTTTGACTGGATACTTTAATGTGGCCTGGCGAGAGACGTACCCGCTTTTCAGAAGGATATCGCTGTTGTAGACGGTCTTTTTCTAAATCCATTAAAGAATTTTTACCCTACTCCTTCTATACAATAGAAGCATTTATTGTAGTTTCAATATTTTCTGTGTTATACATCGATTAGTTTTTTGTACCAAAATTTCAAATTTCTTTAAATATATTTGATATTTAACAGTCATAAAATTCATAATAGCATTATTTGTCATAGCTAGATTTATTAGTAGCACTAAATATTATGAGATTCACATGATTTTGAGTACGTTTGTGTCAGCTATTTGAACTAATAGATATGTGAAGAACAGGAAATGTGGATAGGTTGGAATGTGGAAAATTGGAATCAGCATCAGATGTGATTTATCTCAATGAATGGTTGGTGTCTCATCTTATAAGACCTTGAGACTCGGCAACCGATCCTGGCCCCGACGCGTCACTATCCCTATATCATTGCTAAAATTTATAATCATTGAATCAGGTGTGCTCTTAGAATTTCGAATTTTGCTCATCAATGGATTTAGTGAAATATGGATTAAATAACTAAATAGAAGAAAAAGTGAGAGTGGTATCAAGGGACACGGAGCTCCCACAAAATGTTTGCAAAATCTACGCGTCAAGATCTCGTCAATAGTGAGATTTCATTGGAAAATCTTACTTAATAATAACTCAAACCTGCAATCCCCCGTAGATTTTTTTGTGTGGGGTCCTCCGATGGGATCTCTGGACTCTGATATTTCGATGAATTGTAGTTACCTTTACCTACCAGCCACGCGCAGTCAATACCACGGACGGATGGGAACATCCAACCACGTACCGCCCGGGCTCAACGATATTTAACTTCGGTGACCTAAGGGACACCGTTGTGTAAACGTGACAAAGCCGTTGCGCGTGCTGGGAGATAAGACAGAAAAATAGTGCCAAACAGATTACCGTAGATATTCGAGCAATATTTGTTTTTCCATTGCAAAATTTGAGACATTTACACTTATTGAAGAAAGTATTTAATTTCCAATAAAAACAGAACAGAGAAACAGAGAGAAATTCCCTCCATTTCTATGGATATGGTTCCGATACACATACTCCTTTTCATCAGTGTGCAGAATGTTGTGAAGATGGGAATAATAGATGACTTTGAAGAACCATTTTTCTCATGCGAGGATTTTTGTCAAAAATGTGACCTAGGGCAATATGAGGCAGCTAAATATAAAATATATAATAATAATATAAAATTATCCATGTAAGTTTGCGTGGAGAAGTAAGTTTTTGGGAGATCTCCGCGTTATCATGGTAAAACAACGAAACGCCATTCCCCTGCCTGGGACTTCGTCACGGTTGGCTATTGGCCCTGCGTATTTCCTCTGACTCTATAAAGCTCGTCGGGGGCCCGAAGGTATCTCCAGAGAAAAATACTGTAAGAACAGATTGGTTTGTGAAGGGATGGGCATCTATAAACAAAAAATATTTCAATAAAGTTCAAGAAAGGACAGAGGCCCACGTACACATGGCTACTAATATTATTCATAATAAAGTCCACAACCCCTTCTTCCTCAGCTACCATTCCCCCCCTATTCCTCACCCTCACATCCCCCCGCCTCAAAAAACAATATGAAGTCGGACGAGATACGCAGAGCCTAGAGTAGTTCACTGACGAAGTCTCCGTCAGAGGAGAAGAAACGTTGATTTTTACCAAGACGACGCGGACTTACCTTCCAAAAACTTACGTCTCCATAAATGTACCGTGGAAAGTTTTAATCAATTTATTTTGCTTGTTTAACCTAGTGAATGAAAGCGATGGTTGCTCTAGAAGCATTCCCTTGTGGGCTGACGGTGGCGTTTGCTCGTTCGAATATACGCGACTGAAAGGCGTTCGCTCGGCCCCCGGCTTTTGTTTGTTTGCTTAGCGCAGTGTCCCCTTCTCGAGTTTTTGTTCCTCCACGGGATATTTCGGGTTTTATTTTAGCTGCGCCCAACACGTGTGGTGGAGTGATGAAGGAGCAGTTTTGGCTGCATGGGGTTAAATATTTTCAAGGGGATCCCCTATGGCGAGGAGACCGGAAATGAAGAATCCGCTTTTTAAATTGCATTATATTGTGTGTAAGTAAATTATCGAGAATTCCCCTGGCCCGATTGGAAGCAATCCTAGACTCCTGGTTAATACGCGGCCGTAAGAGTTGAGCGAGTACCAGATTGCAAGCCTTAAAAGAAAAAACTAGTCAGCCAAGTCTTATGACTATGCTCTTATCAGACTCAGTTCAAATCTCTCTTCCTCAAAGGCCTACTCATACCGGAAGCGATATCACTCTTGTCTCAAAGTTGCCACTTACTGAGAAGCTACATGACAAAGACTAGTGTGAAGTAAGCAGCGCATTAATGTTTTTCATTCATTTTTAAACTTCTTTGTATTGTCATAATTCAATTTGCTCCTTCTGGAATTATTATAATGTGTGGACAATAGTATAAATTAGCATGTTAAAGTGTAAGTTTTTATTATCAATTGCTTTGTTATTAGGAGAGACTTGAAAGCTAACTTAATTGGCCCTCAGTAAAAATAAAGCTTGATAACCCCTAAAAATCTCCAATTTTATTGCCCTTCTCATCACGGTTGTAGTTATATGCGTGTTATTGTCACCTCCTTGGAAAAACTGATCATATTTCTTGACTTTAAGTACAGATGAAAATAGATATGGTATAAAACACATGAATATCAACAGCCATTTATTATTTTTATTCCTCAAACGAACGAGAACGAAGGCATGTCAGCAATTAAATTCTGATAAACGGTGACCCTGGTTTTTTTATGGTGTACTAGTATTAATTCTCCTTGGCATATTAAAACGAGCATAGATTTTCTAATTTTTTATTTTCCATTCTATTGAATATTCGGCAAAGACTTTTTAACTATTTAAAACCTTTACTGATTAGCGCGGAGAGTTATTGATAAAAATAGTGCTGTGGCTTTATTCTAAACCGGTACGCACGAAGTTATTTATGACTACAGCCACAGTTCGCCTATCTTCTAACTTACACCAGAATGGAGGAGACATAAGAGGAGGGGGATAGTGAGTCCCCAGCGAACCCATCGTTCCTTATTACAACTTTTATATCCTACCTCTAATATATAATGCCTATATATTATATAATATATACCTATATAATACCTACCTCTAATCACCCCTGAGATGAAAGCCTAGGGGACAACTCGCCGGAGACATCTCGTGGAGAGATACATTATCTCGATAGTTATGAGGTCGAGGGAATCAGATGAACGTCCCTCTTACATCCTTTTAATCTTCAGCTCTAAAATATCATATTTGTTTTGACTGTTCGATCCTAAGTAATTTCACCATTCGGGAAAATTGTTCCATACTACAGGCAAGTTTACCGCTTTTGTAGAATTTCATATGGTTACTGTGAAATTTACTATCAAGAATATTCTCTCACCCAGTATGAATCTCACTAATCCTAATTTCATAAAAATATGCTTACGAAGCAAAAATCTAGTGGTGAAACAACAACTCGTCATCTTTTAATGACTTCGTGCGTCTTTACCCTCAGCGGTGGTATTATTTTTGAAAAAAAAGCTATTTTTAATTTTTTTAATAAATTCTGTGACTCATTGCAGCGTGTGGGAGGGAAACGATGACACTCGCTGGGACGCAAGAGAAACTGCAACCTGCTGCAACCTTGTGTCTCACAATGCTCTAAACGCAGCAGCACCCGGAAGTCACCGTCGACCAACCAACGTCATTCAACCGCTGCCACCACCTAAGATATTATATGTAGAATATATTCTCCACATTTGGAACGATTACCTAGACTCAGTATGTTTATCAGAGCATCGATTTGTGTTACGAATGCGTTAAGAACAAATTATTCGTTTATATAGCTAGATCCAACATTTATGGTTCATATTGTTTCAAAAAATTGTAAGCAATATCCCTGATGTCTCCTTTCGGAAAATGATAAAAATTATGCTATTAGGAGAATAGGGGAAATAACGTGCTTAGAATTGGAGTAAGCACATGAAAAAACATAATTATAAAAACCTGGAATTTATATACCCTAATTATAATTGTTTCTCAATACTTTGATATTCCACAGCATGTTAGCTGCCTAATTAAATAGCTTTCGTTCTATAATGGAAAATTACAAATGTACCTATTTCCTATACAGTCGCAAAAGAGTCAGTCCTCTTCTTCATTTTTTTAATAACATACCATTATGGATTTATTACATGGCAGGGAATTAAAACGGAATTGAAAGAGTCTCTTGGCGAAATCATTATAATTTAAACGTTAATAAATTCTCTATATGAAATAATATTATCTAAAAAATTTGTTGGAATTAATCAACTGCGTAATCCATTCATTAAATCAATTCCTCTATAATTAAATGGTCTTAAATTCCAATCCTTAAGCAAATTTGAATTTTAAAAAATTTGAAAGTTGGCAGAATTAAATAATGTGATGATTAAAGTTTTATTTATTCAATATTCCAGAATTCTCATTCATGTTATGTCGTAATGGTATTACTTCTTTATGTTGCTGCATTTCAAAAATGTTTTTCGTATTCCATATAAGTACCTAATGTATCGAGTTAAATTGTCCTTGCTCGTCTAAATTATTTCTTATGCTATAACTCCATCCTAGTGTGATAGCTCTTCCATTAAGCATCCCTTTTAATCTTACCTACGTATTTGTCCCTTGGCTTTCCTGTAGGGTCATCATCATCATAGTCTTTCAACCCTAAGATTGGTAGACTGCAGCCCTCCATTCTTTCCTATCCCTTATCCCACATTAGGTCTTCCTTCTTGCATCCCTCTTCACTTGCCCTTCGTGTATTTATCTCTTGGTCTTCCCCGTGGAGCTTTCCCTTCCATTTTACCATCCATTGTGTGTCTGACAACAAGTTATATTTAACAAACGTTTGCAACTTCGTCAGAGTGGATCCTTGGAAATAAATCTGTGGCATCGTTCATCATCGCTTTCCCGCATAACACTACGTCTGATACAGAAAAGTTGTTTTTTCGCATTTATGACTGTGTCCGGACGGCTTAATTCCCTAAACCGATTGGTGGCTTTGAGGACCACGCACGGCGTATCAATTTTTCTGAGTCAACCAACTATCCCTGCAGCCGCACATTTAACGCAACACAGCCATCCTCTCCGCAAACTTAAAGCTATAGGGCAAACGACGCGACATCCCGACGAACGACACAAATTAGTTCTCTAATAATTGGCGCTCGCAAAATGGTATCGAACCATTTCCGGCCAGCCCAGCCCAGCCCTGCTGCTCCGAAGCGCGGGGAAGTCGTGTTTATCCCCAACCCCCAAAAAACGCGCATTCCAATTTGCATTAGGCGTAAATACCCAGCAAAGTGGATTGGATGGGCAGATGTGGATTCATGACGAGCAAAGGTCGATGTGCGAAATGGACTATGAGTAACGAAGGGCGTAAATACTCAACCCCCCCCCCTCCGCCTCCCCGTCCCCGTCTCCCATAATTGGGGGGGTATTTGATGGGTCGGCGAGTTATTCTGGAGTTGTGAGTTATTGAAGGGTAGTTGAGGGCCTCTATTTTATTCTTTTACCAGATGTTCGATGACGTCGAAGGAATCGCTTTTATTTTCAGGTCACTGCCCGCAGCTGATATTCCTAAATGATATAGCCAAAGTTAATAAAACTGGAATTACCTACTTATTGATGGTTAAAGTGATGTCTCTTGGCTCCACATGCCTACTCTGTATCTACTTACAATTCTATACATGTTACTATCATGTTTATACCTGCATTGCAATGAAAATTGTATCGTTCACTCTTTACTCACGCTTAGGCATTGAGATTTTCCGTAGAAAATTAATGTGAATTAATTGTGCTAAAGAACATCATCGTACATTCGGCGAAAAATTTATTAATCTTTTGTCTAAAATGGATATTCCGATTTATTTATGTCTCACGAGCAATTTCATATCGATATTAGGACATGCTGACGTTTGCCTCTTAACTTTTATTCTCAAACATTCAATCACTCTCACGTCAAACGAGAGAAAGTCGTGAATTAGCGAAGTTATTCACACCCTAGCACGTCGATCTGTGGTCCTTATTCACGTCAAGGTGTCATGGCTGCGTACAATCATTCATTTCTTAATAATAAAACTCTTATATTCATTGACGTCCTGTCATCGCTGTCCGGTTTAAAAGAAATTGCATTTGACACTGAAAAAAAATTCATTGCTCTAACCATAATTAATTGACGCATCTAAGGTGGCAAGCGACACAACGCAAGAACACTTTGGATAATTTTCAATTAACTCACTCGTTCTGTTGTTTCACACCTATTCTCAATCGTACGACATTTTTAATTCAACTACCCTCGATTTTTATCCATCATCGCAGAGATTTATATTTATTTATACGACGCGGTCTCCCAAACACCCATAAGCATCTGCCATAAAGATCGATTAAAACAATCCTCTGCGTGCTTCCGGTGGACCTGGCGATGAGGTCACTATTATTATCGTCATACATACTTCCATTCAGACTTCCGGCAAACGCAGCGGGGGTCCGACGGTTGACGTGGGATTCGTTCGCGGAGGGCGTGAGTTCAAAAACGAGTTTCGCATAGATCCCAAGTGCCACATGTCGTCCTTTCCGGAGGAAGTGGTGACATCTACCGCTGGAGGGTGATGCCTTAGTAGGAATCCACTCGCGGTACTTCAATTATGTATTGCCTGTCGGGAGGGTGAGTCACAGAAGTCATATAGGATCGCCTTTCGCCGTTGAGCGATGATCAGGATGCACCGTGCGCACATTTTGACGATTGGCCGTAATCGATGGGACAGGAGAGTCGTTGGTATGCAATCCACCCCCTAGTCGGTCGGCGTGCTTGTAACCAGGATTTGGTTTCGCTTGTCGGGGTTACCAAATGGTCCTCGGAAGCTATAAAATGTTGCAGAGGAGGGAGTGGAATGATAACTTTCAGGATAAAATTGATTCCATTCACTTTAGTGTTGAAAAATTATTCTCTGCTCTTTTAATTTTATGATCCCGTCCGTTTGGTATAATTTAAAATGCGAAAATGTCGCTCGTTGGGGTGCTAGCTTTTGGAACAACAACTTGGGACTGTGAAGATATTTTTTTGAAACCCTGAGAGCTTGTCATCAGACTAGTCACGTTTTGACTAAAATAGAGATTTTCCTTAAGCCGTAAATAACCCTTTACGGCTTAAGGAAAATCTCTATTTTTAGTCAATCTCAAGGCCGT
>LYUA01000022.1:1017992-1034142 GCA_002093875.1 Calopteryx splendens
GGTGAGCTCTAGCCTCACCTACCAAACCGACCTTCGGGTTGATTACTGTTGTTGATGCCATTTCAGGCGTGTAATTTCATTTTTGATATGGGAAATCGTGTATATAAACATTTCTCAATATTTTTTATATTTAAATGCTATACATAAGAGTGCATGCACTTCGTGCCTCTCCTTTTTGGATGGGTACTGTCGAAAAAGGGCTGGTATCAAGTCGCGAAAAAAATGTTACCAGCTCTTGCTTATTTCCCTATACTTCCTTCTCTTCTTGCGTTTCGCCTTTGGCACATTATTTATGCATTGTTTCTCGCATGCTGTTCTGTTCGCGGGACTCTTGAAATTATTTTTGAAAGTCTCTTCAACTACTTCGCCCACATTTGTCTGGGTTTACCCCCATCCCCTGCAACCATTTGCATTTTTCTCACGTGTGTTATTTGATTCGGCTTTCGTTCGTTTTGTCAACACGACCAAGTTAGCGTAACAAGCTTCGTCCATACTTGTCCCTTATTGATGCATCCAGTTAATATTTTTTCATGACCGTCTCATTCCTCATCCTATATCTCCTTTTATTTTACCACGATCACTCATCATTTACCCCAGACCCACAACATTTATTCGACATACATGCTTATTCTGGCATACACAACTTTTGCTTCCTTACAAAATTGTGAGGAAAAGTACACTTATACAAACCGCCGTTGTCGCTACATTTGGTAATGATTCAGCTTTTTTATGTGTACTCCGCGTACTACCAACAACCTTTCCACCGGTATTCGTACTCATTTTGATTTCTTCGTCTATTCTTCCATCTTTCACAAACATTCTGCAATGGTACACAATATTTTCCCGCTTGCTCAATTATTTCACCGTTTACCCTCACTGTGCATACATTCTCCTCGTTCTATCCTTTTTTTAAATAACTACTTTATATTCGTTTAAATTCTATATGGAGTTCAAATTAATACATTTATTAATATATGTAATTAAATAAATTCACTCATTTTTTTTATTTTGACCTTGCACAGCAAGTTATTTGCATCCTTACTATGTAAATTAACTCGGCTGAAAAACAGTGCTTACGTTTATGCCGTGGTATGTTGATTGGCGATCGACTGTACAGCAGAAAAAGACGACCGCTTTGTCCTCTCATGTTGAAAACGTTCTCGCGTGTAAGAATCACTCGCTCATTCCGATCTTGACTAAGAGTTCGGGGAAATGCAGATTGAACGTGGGTTGTATGCGTGCAGATTGTCGGTATGTATGGGGCGATGCACTGTTCTGCGAGGGGAATGACGTGAAAGGCTGCCGTTGTGGGGGACGAATGTCATCGACTAACTGAGATCGAATGCGATGATCCTTAAGTGTTGGACGCATAGGAATGGTCACGGTTTGCACCGACTCTTCTACCCACACCTAAAAAGATTACCATTATTTTTTAGTAAATCCGGTTACTTAATCCCCGTACATTCCTTTGTCACCTCGGACTCGAGCTCGACTTACAAATCACGTTAACTAATTTGTGATCATTTGGGTCCCTGTCCAGCTAAAATGATAGTACGAATGTATGTTACTATGGCAATAGTTGATATTGTGAAAATAGCCCTCTTACTGCACTCCATGGAGTAATTTCGTGGTGAGCGGGAAAATAGAACATTGTTTGTTTTGAAGGAAATTTATTTTTAATCATAGTCTCACTCAGTCGTACTCTTTTAAAACTCGGGCAGGGTATGAATCAATGTAATTATTTACTGCCAGCTCTCCATATAAATGCTTAAATAGCTGCAAATATATATTAAGTATGGAATACCTAAATAGTTTTCAGGAAAGACTGTAATGCGTCCATTTCAGTTGTATGTGGTCATATGCAATTCTTAACTGCGTATCTCTCGTTCGACCGTGAACAGACGACGTAAGTCAGCGATATTAACTTTTAAATATGACCACATACAGCCGATCGTGCTTTGCAAGATCAGCCAGTTGGGATGGCACCCTATACAAGCTGTTTAGGGAAATCATGTCTCAAAAGGGGAATGGGCAAAACGGTTCGAGAAACAAATTGGTCACTTAAAAACAATGTAGTTATAGCTGAACTCTCTCAGTTCACATTTCTATGACAGTTGCATGAAGAGTCATTACTTTAGGTGCTTATAGGCGAAATATATTCCATAACTTGAATATTTACATTGGCGTTATAAAGATTATAAATTTTTCAAATGGAAACCTTGGGGGAAGTAGGGTTAAGAGGTAGTTTTTCTGCTCGTGGCCCCTATCTCTTTCTCTTCATTCTGTTTGCAGGTAGTTTACGCTAAATACTTTATTTATTGGCTTATATGTAATTGAGCAAAATTTTCAAGTACACCCCTCCTCAAGTTCTCGTTCTACTGTTGAATTTTATAAATGCTCCATCCATTTATTAGACTTACTCCAGTTATTCATTATATATTTTCTGAATGGTTTATAAATAAGATATACATGAATATAATTTTTTATAAATTATGTGTTACCATATCGTATGGTCGTTTTTGAAGTTGGTGCGCTTTTCTAAATTACCAAGAGTCATGTATAATAATCTTGCAAGCAAATCTTGTGTCAGTCGTGGACGCTTAAAAAAATGGGCGAATTAAACCTATCATAAGTTCGACGTGGGGGAACATTTTTTTACCAGATCAACATGAAATATTTACTTCAGCATAAAGTTCATTGTAATTTATTTAATTTATCAAAACAATCTATTATTTAATGAGTAGTGAGATTTTATAGCGTTAGGCTATGTTTCCTTCACAAACTGTACTGCATACTCTAAAGGCTTAATGTTAGAGCGAGGGCTTGCACATGTATTCACTGAGAAGATCTTTTCTTTTGGAGGATTGAGCCCGGGGAAGTGAAATAATCACCACTTTTGCCCATACCTACCGGCTTCGTTTTAATAGCGCGTGATGTTTTTGTTGACTCCCAAGCAGTTTTTTTCCAAGCATAGAACGACGAAGATCTACACGATACCCCGCAAGCCGCCGCTAGGGCGTGTGGCGGGGGCGGGGTTAGGGTTGTTATGCCACTAGCCATTCCGGCTATCTGTTAGGTGAGATGAGAGCATTTGGTATACAGAATGTATACAAAAATTGGAATCTATGGAATCAATTAATATTGCGTGTCATATGATAAATTCAAGTAACCATATACCATAATAGGATCAGGATAATATTAAAATTAATGATACTTATTGCTCATGAATTAAAGGTATCCGGTAAAATATCGATGTTTTTTTTCGTTCGAAATAGTATACCAGATTTAGGGACAAAGAAGAAGAATATTGTAATAATTATTCTGTTTGATAAATAAAATGGTATTTTAACCAACATATGTGATCTACCCATGCCAAAATCCTTGTGGTAAAAACCTTTATGCCAAAGGTAAAAAGTCGATAGTATCATTTATTAAACTTTAGCCTCTTGACTTCCATTACACAACGCCCTACGTTTTTCATTGGATACATTAAGAAACTCTTCGGCATTGGACGTGCCATAAACATTTTAGCCATCGAGTTGACGGTGGACTCAATGCTTAAGATAAAGTTAGCTAAAGTAATTTTTTTAAACCCGTCCATGAATGGTTAAAAAAAACTAACGGAAACGAATTCTACTAACGTAAAATTCGTTCTTCAAATGTAAGATCCCTCTCACCTATGCCGTCGAGTCATTTGTTAAAAAAAGCTAAAAATGAGGTCCATTTGTTCTTCCACGCTAAACTTCATTATAAACGTGGATTAACTTGGATCTGTAGGAATTAACTTTTCATTGGAAAATGAAAACAGTTAATTAATTACCGTAGTTCATTACACCATTTGTCATCATCAATGTCAACGGACACCAATCCTGGGATCGGTTTGACGTGATCCCCAACTCGGCTCTATCGATTCCTGTTCATTTGTTTACACGTCATCCAGTATTTGCTTCAGATCTTCCTCTGTGGTCAATCAATCTGCCTTCGACAACTTTTCAGCAAACTATCCTGTCATAAAATAGACCTATTCGATAACTAGATATATCCTTTCTTTCCAGAGTTTCCCATTGATTCATTTCTGTTCTGACTCTTCCAAGAACTTCTGCATTGTTTAATTCGTTCAATTTTCACTTTGTAATACGAATTTACATTGCTTCCGAATTATTCTTCCTCTGCTGCTACCGGCATCCATGTCTCGTATTAGTAGGAGAAGAGTACACGAGTGTTTTCCATGAAGTGCTTCCTAATTTAGGGACTTAAAGTTTATTTTTTTAGTATGCTTGTGTTTTTTGTTTTATTTTTAGAATTTAACCTGCCAAAAAATGTTTTCTTGGCTTGTGTTACTCTGCTTTCTGCTTGCTTGGTTTTCCTATTTCAATTGCTGCTGATGTTCATTCCCAATGAGACAACAACTTCTTAAGAGATATTTTTGCTCAATTTTGTATTTTATGTTGCCTAATGTTCTTCTGTTACATAACTACTATTATCTTGTTTTTTTTGCCATCATACCATTGATACTTGTGGAGTGAAAAATCACTATACTATTTATAAAATGGCTACTTGTCCATTACGGAAAATGCTTTTCGTTTCAACCAATGGTGTATGAATGTACTTATAATTTAGCCCTGATTTATCGGACCCTACCGGCAACCGAACGATCTTTGATCGAAGAAAACGGTTCGTTAACTGTGTGCTACGGAATTTAAAATATCATTCAAACCCACTTGCGAGTTGCTCTGCCAAGTCATCACAAAATTACATGAGACCTAACAAGGGTGGCAGGCTTTTTTTTGTTTACCACTTCCAGTCATTTTAATATTGATTCTTTGGAAAATTTTAAGGAATTAAAATTTTCTGGGTGAATTTATTTTTGAGTATTTAATCTCCATTCAACTCTTTTCAATTTTGGTTATCATTTTTATATTAAAATGCTTTCCCTTGACTTTAAGTGCCCTCGATGATGAATGACAACTATTTATTAGATGCATAGTATTAGGTGTCTCTTTTAGAATTACCCCAAAGAAGGAGTGAGTTGAATATTTATTGCGTGAAACCCTAATTCGATAAAACATCGATTTTCATTTTTTGCGATGATAAACGTTTATGGAGGCTCATTAAAGACTAACGAATAATAAAGTGATGTTTCATGAAACCCATTTGTTTTCTCTGATAATGAAAAATTACTTTCCGATTCACATTATTAACAAAATGTTCCGAACACGGGGCTCTCATTTGGTCTCCCGTTTACCTTTTTGTGCGTTGTTATTGCATTTTGTGTCGAGGAGAGATATATGTGAGAACAATGGTTGAAAGCAGACTTGATTACCTTTCACACGCACAGCGGTTTGCTGAGCAGTAATTCCAAACAGGGAATTAATTCCTGATGTATTCATCATTTCATTATTGGATTCTAGTCTTTATTTTTTATTCAACAGGAGGAATAAAGTTGTCTCATACTGTATTGCAATTATCTTTTAGTTTTAAATATGCTATATTATTACCTATAGATCTATAAAATTGAGACTGTGGTGCAAAAGAGTGTGTAATAATACTTGTATAATTCCCGGACACTATCCTTATATTAGGCAAAGGAGATATGGATCGCAGGACCAAATTGCATCATAATACGAATTTAAAAATCGAGCTTCTACTCGTATTGAATTGCATTTCCTTGAGTGTGTTAAGTAATATAGAAATTACGAACATACAATATCATTAAATTAAATTGTCTCGTTTATTTCATGACTGGTTTTATTTTTTCTTTAACTAATGTGTATAATTAATGCTTAAACATAACTGATTTTATATCAACTCGTAATTTCTCATTTAAATCATAATACTTGAGATCACGATAATTAACATGAATTTTTATTTTCAGTTGATTGGTGTCTATTCTGGTGCACCACGTTTTACGGTGAACGGGTCTATTCTGGTTCACGTATACTTATTTATCTCGAGTCTAAACTTGTTTTTTTCCTCATTATCATAGTAAACTATGCATCTCCTCGAAATTCTATTAGTTAAAATGTTATGGTTCATTATGCTGAGCTGAAATAATTTTCTAATATCTCCTATCTCTCTTTCTTCCAGCAAAAATATTTGATGAACTTCGGCTACTTACCGCAGTCGGACTTCGAAACTGGCAACCTGAGGTCGGAGGAACAGTTACACGAGGCCATCGCCAACCTACAAGTGAGTAATTTAATTGACAGCTTGATCCTTCCCTTTCTCAAGTGAGCGTGCAAGATGGACGCGATGCCGAGGCTTAATAGGCTTGGGGCGTGATACTCTCCTTATAACTGCACCTGCCACTCCACTGGATTCTTCCCACCCACTCACCCTTCTAAGTACCCGTCCCCTCTCCTTCCTAATTTATGCCCCCCTCATCCTCTCCTCCCCTTTCCATTTTCAATCCGCGTTTTGTTTTCCCTTCCACCCTCAGTCGCGTCACGATGGGGCACCACCGTTACTCAAGGAAAGAGTTGGGAGGGAAAATTATTCCCAACACGGTTAACTGTTGTTACTCTAAATCGAAGAATTCCGAAGAATAAAAGGAGTAAAGTATGTTGTTTTGCGTGCAAATAATTCTCATCAAATATTTTAAATCATCAAATCTTAAAATGATTCTTACGCATGTATTGCGTCGAATATAGGCTGTCGTTTAGAGATCTCATGAAACTTTTCTCCGAAATCCTTCGCGTTTCGATGGCCTCCATCTGGCTCATAAATTCTGACTCCTATCACTCTCAAGTAGTCTCTTATTTCCATTCTTGAAAGAGCCTCTCAGTTCAGGGTTGCAAGGCTGAACATTTAAACTTCAATTCGAATCGTCAAATTTTGGAAAGCTCTTAAAGTTTAGGCAGCTTTACTTTGAAATGCATATTTTATCTAATTAAACGTTTCTTCTTTGCATTACATTGTATCCATACAATCTAATTACAGTTTGCACGTGATATGACCGTAATTTTACTGTTGCGGAAACATGACAGAAGGACTGGGAGAAGGATAGAAGGGATCCCTCGCTCACTGGGATTGGTTGGACACAGCTTCCCACTTAATCATTGTTTCGATTGGTCTCTTCATGTCTACATAAATTGTTTGTCACACTTGACTGATGTACTCTCACTAATAATTCCTGACCAGAAATCCGATTTAGTGATTAGTTTACCGCAGGGAGATTTTGCTCCATAATGTCTTTGATTTATAGTTAAATTCAAAAAGAAAACAGTATGAATTATTATCCCTCAGGTTAATGTTGTGTCGGCATCCCATTGCCTTCCACAAAGGACTTCTTATTTCTTCCTTAAATTAGGAATAGTTTCTCATATAAACATTCTAGTCTATAATACATAATAAAGGCAGCTAAGAGTTTACATAATCTTATATTTTAGCAAAATCAGAGATCAATATTAAAAATTGTCATCATTAACTCAAACTTTTGCGGAAGGTTGTTGAAAATCACTAAATTTTCTGGAAAAAGGTGCAGAAAAATATGCTTGGTGTCCTGGTTTTTTTCGCTAAATGTTTGTAGCAATCAATGACTTAAGTTCCCTCAGTGTTTTTAAAATTTTATATTCTTCTCCAACTGGACCCTCAGCATCGAAATGAGTTCATAAATCCCCTCCATTTATCGTCAAATCAAACACATGTACCTCATCCCTCACGTACAGTATTCGAATAAGTTATGTAGTTAAATATTTATAGCCCCTTTTAAAATCTCTCCTGAGCCAAAGCGCACTCTCTTATAAATGCCGTGCTGTAGAACGTTTCTTGTCAAAATGAATGAATATGATTTTAAATTTAATATTCAGATAAGATCCCAACCACCTTCAGACCACTCCCTAAGCTCCCTCTCGTTCCAACGCAACCATCTAAGTCACTTTCCCCGTACATCGATATTTTCCGTTGCATCCTCCTCTCTCTCTCTCTCTTCCCCCTCAGTTTCCTTCATCTTCTTCTTTTCTTGTTTCTTCCACCCTTTCATCTCTCACATCCTCCCCGGTTGCCGCTAACGGACATTTTCCTCTTCCGAGTAGCCTTCCCAGGAAGTGACCTCACCCTTCTGATGTGGTCAATGCCCATCTGCGGGATCCCTTTTAGTATCGGGTGACCATTAGGCCTGAAGGAGATATTACGTCACCGAACATTGGAGATAGTGGGGAGGGTGGGCAGAGGTTAAGAGCACATGGGTGTCTTTGCTAAAGACTCCTCTGCACCCCTTTTAGAACCGAATTCGCCTCAGTGCCATTAATGGTGTCATTTTTACGGCTCACGGTTAACTGGAGCCTGCATGAAATTGATAACCCAGAAATCATCCATATGAATTGAAAAAGAGTGTGCATTAATCACTGAAAGATCATATTTCCGTTCAGTGGTGTTTGTATTTGCTTGTGATGAAAAGTGGGCCTTCCGGCTCCCATTTATTTTTTCCGCAACTCGACCAAGTTACAGTCTTTGAGCGGGATGTTATTCTTCAAGCAAGACATGAAGTATTCCATATGGTATTCATCCGTTGGGTGTCGCCATATCAATTTTTATGAATTACAGGGGAGTTCGGTTTCCGTTTCAGTTTGGTACTTTATTTTGGTATTTTTACTAGATATGAAGAAAAGGATAGGATTAATTTAAGATCTGTACTCGTTTGTGCAGTGTTTTCGTCTTGAAGTTGGGACGTTTGAAAGTAAAAGACTAAATTCGTATTTGTGTGGCCGAGATCCGCTGCTTCACTTTTCTCACTGAGAAAGTATTCCGATTATCCCGTGTATGAAAACCAAAATTAGGGTTAAGTACTTTTTGGTGGTTGGGGTCCTTTTTAGAATCGCAAATGACATTTTGTTTTTTTCCGTTTAACTCAGAGAGTGAGTGTTTTCGTTGTGTGGATCGATTTCTGTCATTTTAACCTTTACTGGATGTGTTTTGAGAAAATCGTTTTAAGAAATAAATAGCACAAGAGTGGAGTCACTCCAAATGCTGAACTACCTATCGACCAAGACAGTTTCGCCGACCGCGTCCCGCTGATAGCACTACTGACGCACAATTCGTGAACTAGGGTAGGGATACAGCGAAATGACGGATTCACGGCGGATCTCCACACGGAAGTTGATCAAATGGTCACCCTTTTGCGTGACTTCATGCAATATGCTGATAAGAGATTCCCTCGGTATGATTCTTCAAATGACGAAGTAAAATTAGGAAGAGTAGCCGAAAGGGAAAATTTCCAAACGTCGTCGAGTCTTGACAACTTTGTTAATACTGAGATTATTCATGGTTCATTGCTCGGTTCAACGGTCTGTTAAGATGCTTTAGCGGTCGGGAAGACGTAAAATCTACAAAATAGATGGAGGATGTACTATGGTCTAGGTGTAATGCGGAATTGGTGTCCTTCGATGGTATTTTAAAAAGTGGTTTTCTCTTGATGGAAAACTTTTCACCATTAATGGAATACAGGCTTTTATATTTAATATGCAAGTATACATTTTTTATTTTCAAACACATTTTCGGAATTAATTTTTTAAATCTTACTCAAGTCTATAGATTTTCCAAAGTATTTTTATTCAATAAAGTTTATGATATAATCAAAAAAATGTAATTCAAGTGCCTGGGAAAATTCCATTCTTTTCTTTAAATAAATGTATTGATAGTAAAATTTGTGCACAAAATATGTTGGCTTCACAGAGCCAGAGCGGCATGTTTCCAGGATATTCTTTACATAGTAGAGAGAATGGAAAAAGCATAATTATAATAAAAACTCACTACAATTGGCATATAAATTGCTCATCTAGGCGTTCAGGAATTCTTTCATTGAAGTCGTAAGGGTTACCTTGTGTGCGACGTAAATTATAGTTTTCAAGTTTGTCAACCACCTTCGTCAATGGACAGGTGCTCGTTTTTTACTCTATGGTCATATCTGGGTGTATCACCATAGCTATTTTTGTGAGCCATAATTGGAAAAAAATAAGAACAACGAGAGGGATTTATTAATATTTATGTCACAAATTAAAAGATGGAGATTTTGTCACGAATAATCATTGAGCAATCGCATTCAAAGTCTAGGAAGCTCTAGGAAGCGTTGGCTTCACTTATCCTTAATATGAGTACACTTCAGCGAAATAATTATCGCAGAGAGACTATCTCTGTGTGGAATCCTTAGTAAAATCTGAGAATGTAGTACACTTGTATTAACAAACAATAGCATTGGAATTCTATTTGTTTTTCTGAATATGAGTTTTATTTTCCATCCCTCAGAGATATGCGGGCCTGAAACCAACTGGTAAATTCGACAAGAAGACCAAATTATTATTGGAGAAACCTCGTTGCGGCGTTCCAGATTTAGTACCAGATGAAGGGAGGAGAAAGAAAAGATACGCTCTCAAAGGATCTAAGTGGGAGTACACCAATCTTACTTGGAGGTTAGTAATGGATATACTCCTTCATTTTCTCAGTTTCTGTTGTATTATAAATATGAATAAAATAGTTTCAATTGATATTTTAAAATTAAGTAATGCCGTGTGCATTAAGAGATTTTCTGAAGCCATTTTTGAAAAGATATTTTGTATTTTAGAATCATCCTATATCATGATGTTTTTTGGACAACAGTTTCGGTCATATGGATTTTACCTCGGAAGAAATGGAAATGCCTTCTCGCTAAATAATGAACAGAACTTGGGCTAAAATAATCGTAGAGGTTCGATTTTTTTCTCTGTGAATTCGAATTAATCATCTAAAATCTGTACAGCGACATAAGGTTGAAGATGTGAACTCTCCATAGCTTTCACATTTTCATAGATTCAGCAACTCCGGGGCTATCGTATCAAGCACGTGAGGGACTTCTATAATTATTCATATGCCAACTGATGGGACTCTCTCAAACCCTTTTACTTATAATTCTTCATTCTTAAGTCTTCATAGGTTTTTATTTGAACTACTATGATACTGCAGCAAAGAATGATTCAATTAATTATGTCGTTCGTTACAAATTTGTTCGGAGCCACCTCTTCAAGATTACCGCCAGCAACGATCTCCTCATGCGGGAAGTCGTGGAACTACCATGCTACATCCTCATCCTCGTGCGTCTCGTGCTGCCGTGTGTGAAACGGAAACACTACGTAGGCGGCCTTCGGCACGATTTCGAACTCCCGGCTCATACGAACTTCCTTTGGACACAGGTTTTTAAAAATGTCTACTCTGCGTGCGTGTGAGAGACTGAACTCCGGATCTAACCCATCCAAACTTTGATGTAAAATATTTAAACAATTATGAAGAGTATAAAGACATCTGCCAGATAGTTGGAGGACCTTCCCGATAACCACAAGGACATGGTTCTCATTCCGCCTTAGGCAGGGACTTTGTGTCAGTTAATAATTTTCTGATGCTGAATATACAGTGCGGTAAGATTTACACCGTCGTAGCACTTTAAAAATCCAACTGAAACATTTACCTAATGTTAAAACAATTCCTAAGGCAGCAAATTTTGTGTTGATTATGCTTGAATCAAATTATGTTAACTATTAACAATTTTTATAAATCTGGACATGTGACTTTTGACATTTATCTTACGAAAAATGGGCAATCTTCATAAATCTTGTAAAAAGCCGACTTATCCCAGTGATCTTACCCCTCGTTCACCCTCGAACGAGGGAAACGGACTCAGGTTCTCATTTTTAATTGTGGTAATTCTTTCCACTCCCTGTTTTCCAAGAAGTATTTGAGCCCCTGGCCTATCATTGAGAGTTCCCAATTTAGTTCATTTTTCAAATAATTTTCATTAAGGAATGCGATCCACAGCCTTCTACTCCCTTCATGCTTCGATGATAATTATCTGGCACATAAATTCTGGATCCTAGCATTCTCATGCCGTCTTTTATTTCCACTCTTGAACAAGCTTTCTCAGTTCAGGGTTCTAAGCCTGAGAGTCCAAACTTCAATGCGAATTGTCAGTTTTTTGTCAAACTTCTTTGCGAATCATCAAGCTCTTAAAGGTAAGATGAATCTTGAAAACGTGGTCTGTCACAGGTCAAAGGGTTGATCATGGAGATTCCATCCGGATGAAATAATTCCAAACATCATACCACTGGAGAGATGGTATATATTATCATTTCTCCTAATTTGGAATGATTAGATTTCAGTTTATTACGGAAAGAAACTGTCTCTGCGATGATAATCCATCTAATATTTAGTATCAATTCACTAATTTATTTTGTGGCCTGGCTGTTACCCTGAAAAAATCCTATGCCGCAATATATCCGTCAAGTCGTAGAAAACCTATTATTCTGTCGCATTACGAATTTTTATTGCATTTTCGATAAATGGAACTTTAGAGCTAATTCATATTGGTTTTACTTTTACAGTGATATTCACATTTGTCGGGTTGGAAATTCATTAGCGTAAAATAAAATATATTTTGAAAATTTCCACTCAAATTATTGTCTTTGATATTTGATAAGCTTTTGACGTAAAAAGTCGTCTTAAATTTCGATTAAAACGCACTCCAAGAAATGGAAGGCGATTTGTTGAATATTTGAAGTTTTTTTACTTGGTAAAATAATGTAATGCTGTGCGAAGAGTAATTTAAATAATAAATCTTCACGTCTAATTTGACCTTCTACCTATTGTAAGCACCAATTTTTGTTTTTAGTCGTATTTTCTTTACTCTAGAATACAGCTTTTTTTAGGTGAGCCTTTGCGCTCAGTTTGAAGTTTATCTTCGCCAAAGTACATTTGTGAGTACCACGAACGCACATTTTGTACATACACGAAAGTGGCTTAAGTTTGGACTAAACCTCTGCCGAAAAAAGCAGAGCGGAATTTTTTGAACTCTATACGTGAAGTGTGACCGCACGTTTCCTAGGGATTCTAGTCTTTCCCTTCGCATTATGCCTGTCGCACTCCACCCAATTCACTCCCGGCTCTCCCTCTCTCTCTCTCTTCCCTCCCTTGTCTCTTCATCTACCTCTTCCCCTTGACCTTTCGTGCTCCTGAATGGCCGCCATGTGACCTAGTTCCGCAAGATCCATTTCTGGGAACAGACTCCTGGTATGGTAATCCTGCTCTGATACCACCGCATTAATACAAATTTATGTCGATCTTTCTTTTCTCTCCTGAGGTTTGAATTTTAATGAACCGTCCTCCTCACTTTCGGCAAGGAATGTCCCCTCATGCGGTGGTCCTGCTTTCGAAGGCGATTTTCCTATTTTGAGAACTGCGATTTTTCATAGGTAGGTAAGGTTATTTTAGTGGATTTCAGCACAAAATAAGCGGTTTGTTGCCTGAATTTGGCCTCACAAACCATTCGGGTCACACGGACTATTTGTTGGCGACCGCTGGTCTAAGGAATCGTATGTGGTTCAGGAAATTCAGACAAAATTGTATTTTATTTTAGAAAGAATTCTGTTGCAAGTTTTAGTGTTTAAATCATCTTCTTACTGATTTGGTCAAGTCAATGTTTCGCTTCACCTCTCTTCTCGGTCAGCTTTATAGAAATTAAACGTTCATCCTATGGAATGAAAATGCGAAACTTTGATAAATAAGCATATGAAAACTTACCCTGTGTGCGAAGGCACGTTTTTGTTGTGTCTCCATTGGAAACCCCATTTCCATCTATGGTGAGTATTTATTGTAAATAGATTTTTAGCCACGCATATTCACAAGGGCCCCCAACTCAGGAGGCGTCCAAATCCCCTCGGTATCATCAGTATCTAAATCCTAAGATAGGTTGACTGCGGCCGTCCACATTTCCACTGCTAATTCCATTTATGCTGCCCGATAGGCCTTCGTCTGTTACGCCTCTTTACTTTTCGTTCTTATTGTCCCCGTAGGATCTTCCCTTCATTTTTTTCTCAAAAATACAAAATACTAATCCATTACCTATATCTCATGGTGTTCCCAATGCGTCTCCTTTTCTTCATCTTTCTCCCTATTGTCTTTTTCTCATCTGCTGTCCTAAATACTTCCATTTCTCATTTTAGTCGTATGTTTACTCTTCATCATCCGCCTCCACCACCATGTTTCGAAGGATTCCATTATTTTATGGTCTTCCTTCTCAATGATCCACGTATCCAATCCATATATAACTTCAACCGAACGATTTCACGTATATCTCCTCGTTTGAGGGGCGCGGTGGTCCAGTGGGTAGAGCGCTGAGCTACTGATCGGAGGGCCCGGGTTCCATTCCGGGTGATGCCTATTGGCACCCTCAGCTTCACCTAACTGTCATGGTAAAAAGCCCATGGTCAGTAGGACCCTTTAGTATCCAAAGGGACATTGTAAGTTCGATCTTCTTCGAGCATTTCTTCCTAGTCACCTCTTTCACGCGGTAAGGAGAGACGAAACGTTACACTCCACATAGGTACACCACGACTCCTGCACTGAAGGGGCACTCTTTGCTCCTCCGGCGCCTTCTTTCATAAGCATGGAGATATGGTTGTAAATCACCAAAAAATATTTGACAAGTTGCATACCAGGTTATAAATCGTGGCTAGGCCCGCAATTTACATTTTTCTAATGACCTACGCTCCCGATATGTGCTTGTTTCTTTGAACTCATTAATGGTCCTGGTGATTGGTGCCGGTATCGCATTTACATATGGTTTTTTTCCCTCTCCCAAATTCCAAAACATGAAGAACTTCTCTGGCATTACCCGTGCCAGATGTGACATCTAATGTTCAGCGGTGATTACACGCAGGAGTTTACTCGTAGGTAAGCCTATTTATATCAAACTGAAAACCAGATCGACTCTACTTAGAAGACGAACCTCACGAGCTATCGTCAGTACTTTCCCGATGCTTTAGCAATGTTGGCGTTTGAGAAACAAGGCTAGAGTTTAATCCAAATATGAACCAAAGTGTCACAGAATCCAGGATAGGAGAACTGTGTTTTCATGTTTCCCAATAACTTCCTTGATATAACCATAGGGGTTTTTTGTAACTTTTTTCTATTCAATTTTTTCCCTCCAATTGGCATCCTTTTACACTGTGTGTAGAAATTTATTTTCGTCGAATGTGGTATTTTTTGGAACGAGAGTAAATGTTTTCCTCTCCTGGTTTCAGATACACTTTTGCCTTCGAATTTTCAACTGCGAAATAGTGAAGAGTTTCTGCTACAATCTTGCTCATATCCTTCCAATAAGGGAATACATTTTAGGAATGTTTATTTCAACTTATTGGGTGGTATTAATATGCCTTAATAAGACAAGGAATCATTCACTTTTATGATTTCAGTTTCGATACTGCCACTACTTTATCGGTCTTTGTGTTTCTTATTTTATTTTCCAGTGCTAAGATTCCAAAAATAAAAAAATGCTTGCAGCATAGGTGATGAAAATTGAATGTCGTTTAAATTAATCATTTGACAGAATTTTAATGTAAGTATTCCATTGATACATTGCATTAGAATGGCAACAAATTCCGTTCCTCGTCGATTTTTGTATCAAGATAAATAAAAAAAGGTTTGTAAAACGCTATAAAGCCGTCGCTAAACGCTATAAAATTGCTGGACGAATTATAAAAAATTTTTGCTTTTAAACTACATCAGATATTGAAGATTATCAAAGAAACTTTTCTACGATGAATACCGATGAAAGTTTATAATCTCTGCCACGTAGAAGCCACGAAGTATTTACAAACTTAGCTATGCGAACACATAATTATGATATTTTGAGTTCTTTCACAATCTAAATTGTTTTGTATATAATTGGATATTGAAGATGTGTGCCTTTAAAAATATCAAAGAAACTTTTCAACGAAGAACACCGATGGAGGTTCAAAGTCCTTCCTTAGAAGCCCCAGAGTATTGTTTAAATTTGTTACATGAACAATTATTATGATACACGTAAATAATTTAAGAGATCTTTCACAACTTGAATACTTTTTGTTTACATTTTGATATTGTGGATAGTCCAAGAAACTTCAACATTGATCTGCTTTCAAGTTCGATCCGAACGACTTGCTCGAAATAATCGAGTTCACTCAACTCCATCAAAGAATCGAGCTCGGCCATAATCGATGATGAACTCGTTTAGGAATGGGTATGATACACGCAAAAGTCAGGGTGGGCTCCAAGGCTTCAGGAGTGGGCTCGTGTACGAACCAAATCCTGGATATCAGACTTGAAGGAGCCGTAATGACTAACGTTCGATCCACGCTGCAACGGTAGGAAA
>LYUA01000022.1:1089022-1099861 GCA_002093875.1 Calopteryx splendens
ATGCGACTGTATGGAATGGCTACCACCGCTACTCCAGCGGAATTCGAACTCTTGGCCTTTGGTTTTACTGGAGAGTGCACCACGAGCCAGGCCGACAAGGTTCCACTTCTTGTCACTTCACCTAATCCCTGATGGGAATCTATTCGCGTAATATTAAGTCGGTAGCATTTTTTAGATTTTTGTTCTTATTTGATTTTATTTTATTCATACTGGTATGAATTCTCCGGCGAAGATAAATACAGATCGCCTAGGCGCAGGTATATACCTGCAATCAATTTTTGATTCGTGTCCTGGTGGTACACCCTCCATACTTTTTCTCTTCAAAAACTATCCTTAACTGCATGAAATCCGTCAAAAAATCAATGATCTGACCCGTGAGATCATTTGGTGCTTGTGCTCCATTTCCTGGCTTGATGTTAGACACTTATGCATTTTTAGAACTCGAATAAATGTTTAATGAAGAGAATGCATGGTTTTAAGCATCAGAAGAATTTGGAATCAATATTTTACTCTCTTTCGTCACTAGGTATAATTTGAGTGATCTCGAAACCCATCAATATCAATGGGGATTAAATATTCATCGCTTGTTAGGATTTTATGTGATACGTGATTCCATGTCATGAAATTATTCACTTTTTACCTGCGCCGCACTAGGGATGATGCAGCGAATGTAGTAAATATAAAACAGTGGAGAACCTTCGAGGGTGACTCCGGAATTTCATTTTGGCTTAATTCTCTCCCACCATTTGCTCCACGACTTGGTTCCTCCCTGCTAGTTGGAGACATCGTATACCCTTTCTTCACGATCTCACGTTCTTTTCTCCTTTCACTCTCATTGGCGACCTCATACCTCATCCTCATTCCTTCCCTCGAGCAAAGTTCTAATCCAGCAGACATTGGTAAGAGAAATAGAACCCAGAAATGCCATCCTACATGCATCCGTTTACGTACTCCGAAGAGATGTGGCTATGTTGAAGAAAAGAATCTCTACATAATCACAGAGAAAACGAGTTCTATAACCGGCAAATCTGCAATGAAAATTTTTGCATCATTCACACGAATTCTTTTAGGGTATTCATCTTCGCGGACTTACACTTTATCACTCTGAATATTGGAAAAAGTTTCCGGCGTAACTTGGACCTTGACGAAGTACTAATTTACTCTGTGTTGTGAATGTAATTCCACATTAAGGTGGAATTACAAATTGTTGTGTCTCATTAAATCACTCTGAATATTAGTATTGTGTCAGCAGTCCTTATTCATTCAGTTCATGTCGTTTTTTACTAGTATTCGAAGCTAAAATGTAATCAGTTTGGTTTGGAAATTTTAGCGACATTGTGACCTACATCACGGCTAATCTGCATCATAACAGAGATATCTGGTGTCTGAGTGAATGAGACAGTGCCGCTATTCACAGGAAAACACTAAGGTGGGTTTTATTTCCTTTCGGCTGCCAAGAGGTGAACGGTATAACGAAAAAAACATGCATAAGAACAGATAAAAGTGCGTTCAATTAACATGTGTAGCTAGATTATTTTTCATCTTTCATCTTATCGGAGCTTTGCATTAGAGATACGATGGTAAGAGAGTATAAATATGGACAGAGGAAATTTGTACTTCCGTAACCAATCCTTTAGGCTTTAATTTCGGTTGAAAGTAGTTCAACGTGTTCATGGTTGAAGGACCATTGATTATTTTCCCTGTGCCGGGAAAGTAACCGAAGCCCTTCCACATTCTGGGCGTATGCATACTAATCACCTCGGTTGAAAATATCATCCATCAATGTGGGCTCCATCATTCGCTTGAAAAGTACACGCTGTGGAGTACGAACTGAGTGTGCGTTCAAACGCCGAAGTTAACGTCCAAAAGTTGGCGATATGGTAGAATGACAATTCAATTAGAGCAAGGGCTTGCGCCTAGTCATCATGGGGAAAATCACAGGAACAAGGGTGCGGTTTGCCACTCACAAATACGTCTGAACATCGATGAAGCCCGCTCATCACAACTAGTAAGAGCAAATCGTCGAGTTCAGATTAATTGACATATCGGAGTTGGTCAATTTGTGCCTTTTTCCGTTCTATTTGCTGTGCATTAAGAGATTCGAGTGAGAGAAAACAACCCAAAAATTAGAATTTCAAATACGTTCCAACTCCATTGGTGTGTTTCCGTAGATGGCGTAGTCACTATTTTTCACAAAAGATCTACTTTATTGATGGATACCTTACCTGATCTACTTATAATCATTTATTTAGCAACGTTTTAAATCGTAAGAAACATCGAGCCGTTACATAACTTTTTTGAATTGCACAAAATACGTGAAAATTACATGAAACCTAAAAACAATGCTTTAGGAAAACCAGTGGCTTCATAAGTTATTTTCTGCATCTTAATGCATTTGCAAAAATTTAAGAGTACCTCATAATACTAATTCCATTTCCTTTCTTCCCGTCAAAGTGGCTCTAATGGTGGCAAAGATTTGTGATTTTAATTCTGATTTTAATTGTCATGTAAATAAAATTCAGCACGCATATGCCTATGCATCTAATTCTTACGTGTTGAAATTAAATGAGGGATTTTTTCAGATTACAGGATTTTATAAAAAGGAATCGGGAATGGGAGGCCGGTAGTTTCAGCAATACGTAAAATCGGTAATTACTTACGCGATGCAACTGTTCGATGTGGTTTAAAATGTTTCCCAACGAAAGCTGTATTTGCACTAAATTCGAGAATCCCTCCTACTAAGTGATATTAGGAGGTGATAGGAAAGAAAATTAACCTTTTATCCTTCCTTTAATTTTTTATGCATACCAAAGCACGCGCACGAACAGAACTCAGGATTATGAACTGACATGCGTCAAGGGCAGACCTGAATCAAAAATTGGCGCGCATCGCATTTGTCACGTTAACGATTTGTAATACGATATGTAGTTTTATTCATCCCGAGCAACGTGTCCAAGGGATATGTTCTATCGGTGCGAACTGAGAAGTCGTAAATTCAATCCCTCTCACTGCCCGATCAAATTAAATTATTCATTCGCAAATATAGACAATGCATCCATATTTTTGTTGAGTGATTTGTGGCGTACACCTAAAGAGCTGCAGTGCAGTGAATAATGTTATCGATGAACGGTTACCCGAATCATCGCATTGAGCGTCCTCGTTCCCACACGACCCTCCCCCTCCTCCACCCGTTCCTCCCCCCCCCACCCCACCCGCTCTGTTGCGGTGGTCTGCAGAACTGCACTAGAGTGCGCGGATGGACCAATGAGTGTGTGTTGCTGGCAAATTATTGAACAACTTCGCCAATGTTTATGCACTATTGTACCCATCTCCCGCTAGTTATTTTTGTAACGGAATCCAGGAGAATGGCGTAAACCGAATCCGTGAAACAGACCGGAAACCATGAAGCATAAGTACTCTTAAAGAGCTATTCTTAAAGTGGCACTATTCCTTTGTCTATTTTTCCACCGCTAGACTGAAGGCCGCCTTCTCAGTGTCAAATCATCAGGACTCTGCATCCACCTTGCATGGTAATGAAACAGTTTCACTCTCCATCTCAATGAAATGATTCTGCTGTTTTAAATCAAGTGGAAGTAAAGATGTACAAAAAAATTGTTTAGAAGGTTGAGTTGTCAGAAAAATATATAGATTTTCATTTTATGGTCTATAACTTGCTACTATAGGACATACTAAATAACATACCCGCAATTCAGTCATTCTCTAACTAGCAAAATAAGAAAAATGGAATTTAGAATCCGAACCGGTGAGAGTACTTTATGAATGCGTAAGATGTGATGGCAATGCTAATAAAATGGATCACATTTAGCAGTAATATTCGCCAATTCATATTTGTTTCTTTTTTTAGTGACCTTAATCGTAGTAAATTAAGTTAGAAAATTTTTAAAACTTCACTCATCAGTTCTCTTTTAAAAAGAGAACGATACTTGTTATCCTACAAAAAATCAATAGCTAGGCTGTTGAGTTTTCAATGGTGCCTACTAGTGTACAGACCTAGGGCGTGGTCATGGGTTTTTTTTTGGCGTTGACGGCTATCGCTTCCATGACTATATTTTTTTCCTTTGTCACACAACTTACGATCGCATACATCGACCTTACGACCAAGCGTCGAGCATTCGCGGTAACTCAACGCGGAATCGCGTTATGTCGGAATCCGCTCGGCGTCATTCCGATCTCTGTTTGGATGCCGTGTAGAGAGCACTTGAAATTCAGTGCCTTTAACATGCGTATCTTGCGAGCGTAAGACAGAAAGTAAAAGTTTGTGAACCCCTTAGCGCCTGTCATTCATTAAGAGTCAGCCAATATTCCGTGCCTCCTCACCTCCTTATCTTAAATCTCAAATGGTCCAAATTACTGACCCATCCAACTCTCTCGAAACGATCTTAAATCTCATTAAATTGATTAATGGATAATCAATCTCGTTATTCGATTGTTTTTCCCCGCTCCTCACTTCCCGTTAAACATTGCTGCCACGACGCTTTCGTCTACGTAATCCTTCTCTGAAGAGGGAAACGAGTTTCGTCAATTCGGGAATGTCCTCGCCGAAAATGCTGACTGTAACAAAATATTTCCAACCCTCCATTGTTCCTCCATTACACTCGAATTTACGAAAATTTTCCGTACGAAATTTTGGTCACGTGACGCTGGAAATCTAACACGGAATTGTTTCGGATAACTAAGGCGATGCTGGCAGTGAAGTCAGCTTCCGTAACTGACAACATCACAACTAACAAATGATGACTGTTGAAAATATTATAATTCTTCTGAATCGTGCGATTCTGAGGAAATTCACGCCATTTTGAGAGTAGACTATTTTGAATCGAGGATCAGAAGTGACTTTCACAGTGGGAGTACGTAAAGCTTAAATTATAATACTCACCAGGTGATAGCCTCTCGAAACGATCTTAAATCTCATTAAATTGATTAATGGATAATAAGCCATGCGTACGTTAGCTGATAAGAAATAATAAGTTAATGAACCTTTTTCGGAGCAAATACATTAATAATCTCGTCCCATCTTAGAGTGCGGTTGCTCTGTGTTCCACTCCTGCTTGTTGTGCACTAATTTGGTTGTATTCTCCTCATGCATCCAGATGAGAACTGTATTATTATTGAAACGATTGATACTCCAGAACCAGTCCAAATTTTCAAAAATCCACGAAAAACCGTGACTTAGGCATCAGAGTGAAAAACGCATTCCACCACTCCAGTCAGATTCCTTATACCGAAATGAAAAAGCTAGGTTCTACGAAGGTCCAGAAATATACTCTTCTTCCGCTCGCAATCTTATTTTCATTTGAAATATTAATGCAATTATCCTCATATAGGTGGGAACGTATTTCCCGTCTCTTAGTATTCACTTCCATTTGGTGGATTTTCATTTTAAGACAAGTGAAAAAAAAACGTATCATGGTTATCTCTCTCCTAATTATTAATGGCAACCGGATTGGTATGGGAATTAATACTCATCTACACATAAAAACTCCTTCCATATTTCCCTAAACTCTTGGGTAATTCTGCAGCGATATTTTCGCTCCCACAGCCTTGTTCAATTTTATTTCCTGTATTTCCTTTCTATTTCGCAATCTACGAGTATACATGGACCTTGGCTATCCTCAGTGATATCATATTCTCTTTCCATGTCCCAACTCACTGGGCTAATATCTTTACCGTATAGTTCTTCTATGTATTTTTTCCAACTTGCTTGTTTCACTTCTGCTTTGATTTATGCTCTTCCTGTTGTATCTCTAATAGTGTGCACGGATTTTTCTTTTACACTTCCTGGTATAGCTTTCACTTTCGTACCCATTTCACCTTGTATCTCTAAACTCTCCATTACCTCACGCTGCTCTTTCCACCAAGTTTCCTTTGACTTATTTTTTTTCCTCGTGTTAGTATATTATTTGACTCTTTGTACGTCCTTCTTCCTAATTTTGTGTTACGTTCTTCAATATCCTTCTCTCGTCTATACTCGTAATCATCTCTTCTGTAATCCATGAGTTTCTCATTCTTTTTCTATTTACCCAATGGATTCGTTTTCAGCTTTCATTATCCCTTCTTTGGCTTGTTCCCATCTTCTACAGTCCCAATCCCCTTGCCCTCACTTGTAATTCCTTAACACTTAAAAATATTCCCACTCCGAATTCCCGAAAAGATCTCACCTGACCGAGCATCGGTCTACGGTGTCGTATTTAATGAGTTTATTTCATTATCTATAGTTCCCCAGGACTAGAAGAGATTACATTTCTTCCTTATCGTTGACCAAATATTAATAATTATGTCCTAGCAAACGCCGATCAATCTAATAAGCTCTTTACATTCTCGAACACCTTTTGAGTGTTGACGTTGCTCTAATCAAAAATTTATGTTTGGGAACTAGGTATTATATCCTAGAAATTCCAGAAATATTTTGTAGAGACAGATAATGCTAGGCATTACTGGGCCTCACGTGAGCATCCGAGGGAAAGGAACGATACATAAATAGATACGATGTTTTCATGTTTTAAGAATACTTTCAATTAAGTCTCAAAGACCAATTGTTATTTTATCTGCAAGGTCGCGGCATGAATTAAAAGATAGTGAACTGAATTTACGACTTACTCTTCAACCGCAAGCCAAGTCTAGTAAGAGACAGTTTGAGTCCCAATTCCATAGGTGATGACTCATGGTGTCCCTCAGAGGAGTGTAATAGGGCTTTTACTTTTACCTATTTGCATGACTCAACTAATAATCGAAAGTTAACGAAAAAATATTTGCCGATGAAAACGCAATTTGAATCGAAATCACCAGCCGTGCAGATCGCGATGCACCTTCCAAAGATTTACAATTTTTATACAATACAGGATAGGTTCACTGAATGGGGTCCAGATGTAAGTAGGTTCTACAGATTTTGTTTTAGTACGATTCTTAAGCAAGTAACTCTAAAAAGCCATCACGTACTTAATCAAAGGTTTTCGAATGAGGTTATGCTACATATAAAATGCTTAGATGTCACCATCTCAAAGGACCTAAATTGAGGGACACCCGTACATTTTTTGTGCTAACATTTTATGCCCAAAAGAAGCTAGTCATTGTGGGAAGCGAAGTGGAAATATGTAGCGATTATTCATTCATTAGTGGTGAAGTTAGAGAGATTGACTGTAGAATATATAGATTCAAAGACTCTTTCTTCCTTCATTAAATTTATGGCGAAATATATGTTAAGTGATTCACTGCCATTCTTAATAAAATATCACCCTTCGCTGACCGTCTCATCTACATTTCGTGGTTGGTTCTCTGCCGCCCTTAGTTGAGGCTGCTACTTTCGGGTTAGTGTGTGGGTGAAATAACAAAATATCGCGGCGATTTCCTAAATTCGCTGTAATCCTTTTTCGCTGACCTTAAACAGGCAGTGATTGATATATGATGGAGTATCTGCATCTGAAAGGGTGTTAGGAAATTTTATGTACCTATTCCATCTTTTTTCTCTTCCGTCATTTGATGTGCAGCGTGAAAGCGTAGGTACTCTCTATTTTTAATGTATTTTTCAACCCAAATTTCAACGTGAATTAAACTCTTGATTAAAACGCATTCAATTCTACCTTGGCTGTCGTAGCAACTCGGGTTGAAATCCTTTCCCGAAACATTTTTGTCGCATAGGTATACTTACTTACCTATCCGATATTCGGAGGAATTCACGATAAAAGCTCCCGAGTTCCACAGAAAGGACCAGCGGTGTTAGAAAAACTGCCCGTTTTGTTTCTTCCTTTGGTTTATTCGTGAATTTGTAGGGTACACTAAAGGGAAGGGAGAATTTGAGCGGGGGAAAGGCGCACCCCAGAGGAAGGACCTGGCCGCGGTTGAGATAAAGGGGTCCGCGGGTGGAGGCGCAGCCCGAAGTTGGAGTGCGCAGCTTCCGGAGTTAGCATCAAACCACTCCGTGGCCTCAATCCTTTTGGGGGAGGGCCCCATTAGCATCCCCCTCTCCTCCCTCAGAAACCTCGTTCACTCTCCTCCTCCATTTCCTCCAGAACCCTGCAAGAATTTCTTGTCCACTCTCTTCATTTTGCTTCAACGGACCCGAGATTATGGCCTTGGGATGTGCGTCGATGGGTTAGCCTGCCTGTCGAAGTTGAAGCAGGCCGGAGGTTGGGGGCTGACGAGCGAGAGAAGAGGAGATGAGGAGGATGGAGTGGAGGCGCGTGAGCGGGGAAGGGGGGGCGGGAGCGGCCGGAAATGTATGCGGTATTTTCGGTCGGGGTGAATTTTCCCCGGTTTCAGACAAACAATGGCGCCGAGCATTCCATATAGAATTAGCGTTAATTCATATCCGCCACCGACAGTTGGCCCGATTGTTATTTCTTCATGTTAAGTATACCGTTCGTTGCACTGATCGATCTTCCGTAATTATAAACTACTCCGTGAAAATTTGCCATTCGACTATTTCAGGAGCTGAGGGCCGCAATAAAGCTATAGGTACTTACTCATTCGTAGATTCCCCGGTAGGATATCTCGCATAATAACTATTCGTATTCAGAAGAGATTTGTGATATTATTCTTGCTAGTACTGTTTTATTTTACAAATCATAGATACCATTCAGATATTGTTGGAACATGTAAAACGATAAACGAACCAGATATGTGAGTTTTTTCAATAAATAACTGCAATTTAGTTCATGAGTAGGATATTTCAAGAAATCGTGATTCAATGTCCTGTGGTTGGGCAGCAAATAAGTAAATCCCATTCTTTTGCCCTTTTTATGTTGCTTTTAATGACATGGTTACTAATTAAATGAGAACGGATTGACTAGTTTGAAGAATTTCACAAGAGTTATGCTTATTTTTTTCACGTTTCTTAAAGTTTCACTCGATCGGGTTAATAAGTGTCAATCCCATTCGTTACCTATGTAATCATCTAGGAAATGGGGTGAACAGGAATACCATTAATGTCAGTTATATTCGAGAGTAAAACATTTTATGCAACACATTTGAATCATGAATAAAGGACAGATATCCAGAAAATCAGTATTTAGGCCCCTTCGTGCGCAATCAATTCCGTAAAGGTAAAACGTATACCAGCTTATACTATAAAGCAAGGTCAGAGTATGTACTTTGTAATTAAATGAAAGTATTTTTTCAGAGATATGGGCACCTTTATTGAGAAAAAACCTAATTCTTGCTTTGTTTATACATGCACATGAAATACTATCCTTATCAAAGTAATTCACGAATTTACTAAATTCGAATAAAAGAAGAGCCTCCTCTTCCTTAAATGATATTTTAATATTTAGTTCTCTCTGAATTAACTTTTACTTGAAAATATCAGACGCCACGTTTTCCAGGCGCACATGATTCAATTTAAATGCCAATAATTTTTATTTGCAATTTTTATCCGAGATGCTGGACGAAAAATTGAAGTGGGTAGGCATTTCTAACATTTTATTTATAAAAAGTTTGGTTGAATGAAATATAATCACGCTTTGTGTAGCTTATTGTCATCTACATTATTCATTGATGTAACACGCGTCTGGAAGCTATTTGGCGTCACATTACTTTTTTCACGTGTGCTTGATGATCACTTGTTTCTCTGCTTCATTAGTTATTTCGAGCGTCGGTGCTAGACATTATTTTGTACCGTAGCCATGGAAAGAGATATTTATCAGTAATATCTGTAAATGAGTTTCGCCAGAGTAATTCTGCCGATGTGAATTTCAGTTGGAAATTGAGCCGTGTCGTAAAAATAGTTTTGTTTAATTCTCCCCGATGTGACTCGTTTTCAAGTATTCAAGCTCAAGCCGATCGGGATATCATGAGTGAAACTTTATTAGGGAAAGGGGAAATTAAGCAGAAGTTTAATCATTTAGCTCGCATTATTTAAGCAAGCAAATAAAAAGGTTTATCTTGAGGTTTTATACTCACATCCTCGGGAGCTTGTGTACTTTCAATTAGTGATATTCCTCAAACTCAATCGACCTTTTAAATAGCTTTAACTAATTCCGACGAATTATGGAAATTTATTCTCATGAAAATTGATGCATGAACATGGTAAGTAAGAAATTGCGCTCAATATATTTTTCTATGAAATTCAGCGTTACGCTGAGGGAATAGGCAATGGAGTTGGGCTGACGCGAGTCTTCCTTTTGCACAAATGCTTCGAGTTAGAAATACCGCTGGCAGCACGTTTAAGTACTTGGGAGATATTTTTTGGTGAGTGGGAGGCTGGAAACTGACTGCGGGAATGTTTGAAAAAGGGAAGAGAAAGGTCGTTTGGCATGAACTTCCATCCGTCACAATTGATACTCAAGGTTATTGTACCCAGATATGACCTTCAAATGTCAACAAAAAATGAAGAATCATGTTGCTTACGGTCAGAGTGCGCGTTACGGATTTTTTCTGAATATAATGATTCAGCATTCCCGTATCCTCTTGCTCAATTCACAATAATTCAATTCTTCAGTCCTCTTTCGTTCCACCCAGTAGACGATTGGCGTGAAATACAAAGAAGACAACAAATCCAGTTTCATCATTGTAAAACTGCTTCCCCTGAAATGCTCATTTTCGGCTCCAAATTAATTTCCCTGAAAATGAATGCCTATCGGGGGAACTTTTATGCTTGAATTTATTCTATAATTAAATTAAAAGAAATACTTTGCCAAAGTTTTCTAACAAACTGATAAATAAAAGCACTTTTCCACAAAAAGAATGTATTGCTTACGACGCGCGTTTCGGCTTACTTAGCCATCAACTGCTACAAGACAAGCTTTTGAGAGCAAGGAGACAAATATATATAACTAGAAAGAGGGGGAGGGGAGAACCAGGCAAGGAAGGGGTGGAGGGGAGGGC
>LYUA01000022.1:1107767-1124033 GCA_002093875.1 Calopteryx splendens
GGGGGGGAGGTGGGACGTCGCATGGTGCGAGAGATGGGACCCGGGGTGAAAAAAGCGGTCGGGAGATCGCTGCAATCCACGCCGATGCCTTTTCAAACAAAAGTTAATATTTGTCGTTTACTCTGATTTCATTTGCAAAGGCCCCTGAGCGCGTGAGCCGGAAGATGGTTGTAATTCGAATTTTGAGGTGCTCCGACGTATGAAGTCATATCGCACCATAACTGCACTCCACGCATGGTCTGTTGCAGATCTATATAGGTAGCCCAAAGGTGACCGTCGGCCTGTACCCCTTCTGTTTGCTCAGCGAAAGCGGTTTGCTATAAATCGAATTTTGATTGATTTTCCGTCATCTAAGCATTCGGGAGAAACTAAGTTGTCAAGAGATGCATATTTTTCACCCATAGTTATTAAAAAAACAATGCTGAAGAATGTGACAAATATTTTTTTTTGTTATCGCACCGTTTCTGGAAATTTTAACGTCAATAAAAACCGCAGTTAATATCGTAAAAAGCATTACAAATTCCACTATAAAATATACCTAGACCTGCGAAATTGGTTGGTATTTTAGAAAATTAAGGATGTGGTTGCACAGAGGGTTGAGCGCTGGCCTAAAAACTGGAGGGTCTGGGTTCGATTTCGGGTGATGACCCTAGCCACCCTCAGCTTCATCCAAGCTGTGTGTTTTTTTGGATAACGGATCATCCTGGGAAATCACAGGCGGTATAGGAAAAGTAACTTTCCCTCTACCCTGATGTGTGAATTTCGCACGCTGATGGGCTTAGTATTGGGTGAGCTCTACTCTCACCTACCAGACCAACGTTCGGGTTGATTACTGAGGTTTAGAAAATTGACGGTGAAGATATCGATATATTTTTTCTTCTTGGCTGAAATATTCTAGAGGAGTGAAGTAGTTGGTACATACCTGCGTGATAATTTCTTGAATATTTTTATGTACTTTATTGTATTCTAATTGTGTTACTTTAATTTTGATCTCGCCGTAAATAGAAAGTGGTTATTGTGGACAGCGGGGTAGAAGGGTATAGGGGATATATTAAAATGAGGAAGAAGTGTCTTCCCATGCCACAAGGAGCATTGACAGGACCCATTCTATTCCCAATATACATTTCCGACATAAATGCCGACCACTGTATTCTTGAATTTCGATATTCGGTTTTCCCTGATTGATATTTCTTTGCAAACATGTCACTTCGGCCGGTTTCCAGTTTCAATTTGATTTTTGAAAAAATATATATTTTCATCTGTTCCCTTTTCCACATGGGAACTCAAAAGTCAGCCAAAGACGCATAGCGCGGAGAGTAAAGTGGGCGTTGGCATGGTGGCGATCATCATCTCAGGGCTTGAGATTCGTGATGCAACGGCGCGCTCTTTCCCGACGGTCGTTGCCAATGAAAGTCACCAACTGGAGCCTATATCGTCGAGCGCAATCATCATCATCATCCTCTTATCATCCCCCATGTCCCCTCAGTCATCGACGTTATTGACCCTAAAAGACTCACAAGTGAACCCCAATCACGGCCACTGGTGACGAACGGAGATGCGCGCATTGAGTGATGGGTCCTCCGTTACACCTCCTCACCCCCCTCCCCCTCCCCCACCACCCGCTGCCCCCTCCCATCGCAACCCGCACACCTCCCCCCCTCGGATTCCAATCGGAAAGAAAGTGGGGGAGGAGGAAGGGGAGGACATGGGCGGAGGCAACAATGGATGGAGGGGCCTCCCTCTGCCAACGACCTTTCGGGGAGAGCGACCATCGCAGACACGTTAAACATTCTAGTCTCTCCCGTCCTCCGACGTCGTAACTACGGGAGCGGCATGCTTCCTCGGATGTTTGTCACGGCACATGCGTTGAGATGTCTTCATTCTGATTTTAAATCCAAAGCGGTCGGTCGGTCGTCGGAGAAGTCTTCAGTTTTCTAGCCGTTCCCTGATGGAACAAAAGTCGACACGGGGAATTTCGTGGTGGGCTGTGTTAGTTGACCACTCAAAACTCATTTTATGATTTTGGGCGTAGGGGCCTGCTTTCAACGGGCTGGTCACATGCGGCGATACATGTAGTCGAAACAGTTGCAAAGAACCTTTCGTGTATTTTACCATGGAAAATACCACAAGCCCTTGAGACAAATTGTCATTGCCCTGGGTGATTGAAGGAAAGAACACAATTCGGGGGTTTTTAATTGGTACATTTAAAATAAATTTGATCTAATTCGCCAGATGTGTTTTATGATCACAAGTTTCATTTTAGTTATGGTATTTATTTTTAAGATTTTCAGCCCAATCCACGCAGTAGGCTCAATTTTACTCTCAAGTTATTTTTCAAAACAAATATCATCTCAGATCGGTTTTATTTACTCTGAAAAGTTGCCTATGCGAACATTATAATACAAACAGGCATAACATAGTCTTAAGTGTATTTCAGGGAGTTAATTTGAAATTTGGCTCAATGAAGTAATCGTGGGAGTGCGTAAATACAGTTTCATCTGAGCTGTTTATTTTAGCTTTGAAGCTATATTCTTCAGAGGACTCATCCACTGGGCTACATTCCCCAAGTTAACGTAATGAAAGAGGATGAAAGTTGGAAAATATTCTCTCTATTGTATGAAGTGTTTTGGTAGGAGAAAATGTATAGAAGTGACCCCCTCATAGCTATCTCCTCGAGAGCATACCCTGTAATCTAAAATGTTATTTGGACGTTTAGTATCTAATCCTACGATTGGATGTTGTGCTTTTCAAGAAACTTATCTGTCTTCACAGTGATTCATGCTAGTAGAAAGATTCACCCGCTGTTCTAAGCAAAGGATGAACTCAACCTTCCGGAATGCATGAGCAGTAGGAAGCCCTTTTGTTTCCCTAGTAATGATGAACACGTGCGAGCACTCGACTGGAGTCAACTTATCTATGCTTTGAGGAATCGATAAGCGTTCGCTGCATTGCAGACGCATTCTACTTACTCTCCTTCGTGAATGCATAGGATATTTTTAATTCTCCCCATCAAAAAATAAAACTCAACGTTAACCAAAGATATAGCATTCCCGGGGTTAAAGGTGCAACAAGGGAACGCCTGCGTTGTTGGCACACTTGGCTAGATTATTTTTTTAGAATACCAATATATTTCATATTTGGCACTGATATTCCTCCACAAACGTAAAAGACTTAGTAATTTTCATCCACACGGATAATGAAATCAGTAACTTCCACAATGTTACACCAGCACTACTAAGTTTGCCTGTGTTCACATTACTATCACGTATTTGGCATAATAAGGCAAACATTAATATATATCAAACATCATACCTTCATAACCGTAGAAATAATGTATTTTTTAGTCAAAGTATATCACTTCTGAATGATGGGATGATGCCTAGCATTTTCTTTTACTCTCGGTCCTCATTCTCTCATCTTATTCAAGGAGAAATCAGTATTTCCTCGGAAAGAAATCATTGTGTCAATAAAACCCGTTAAAAATTGTGGTATTTCTCTAATATCCACTTTTATTTCAATTGCCTTATTTTTTGTTGTCCCCGAATGATAAAAGAAGTTCTGGATCATCGGAAGCGTGCTCCCGCACAGGGGAGCGATAAATATGGGAGTGGTGACCGCTTCAGTGACGTTATTCCATCCGATAGGATCTTGAAGAAAATATTTTCCCGGCCAAGAGATCCGGCGCTCCATGCGCGAAAAACTCTTTCGTGCGCCGAAGAAATCTCGCCGAACTACATGCTCCCCATTTAGGCTGCTGACAGGAGATTCCCTCGCGTGCCCCGTTCCTCGCTTAACTCCAACCAATGGCACTCGTGACCGTGGAGCGTCCCCCTAGAGCCTGGCGAGCGCAGTGACGTATCACCGCCGCTCTCTCTCTCTCTCGTTTTCCACTCGACTGTGAGGCGAGCAAAGAGGAAGCATGCACAAGTGCTCATTGTCTCGAAAGCCTGTGACTCAATTCTCCACCCCCCCCTAATCTCTTCCTTTCTCTCGTTATTCTCCTCACCCCCAAGAGCTTTGTTCCACCCCCTTCCTGCCACTCTTTCTCCCTCCTCCCTCATGTCTCGCGATCTTGGAGCCGTTGCGCAAATATCCCGTCTAGGATGGATGTTGAGCCCGAGCTGAGAGAATCTGATGGAGTCTTACTTATTTTAGTCTTGATATGGATTGACGCACGTGTGAACCGGTTACACCCAACTGTAATTGCGATAGATGTGGAAGAATTATGAAACAATCATGGGGAAAAATGATGTTGCCATCGCTAATTAGTACAGTAATACAGTATCTAACCCGGTTTGGTTGTGATAGATGAGGGTAAAGCTCATTTTTCGTGTGAAAATCAAGCATTTAGGATTGAGGGACCAGTTACCGGTGGACCAAGGCCGTTTTGAATCCGGGAGCACCTGACCTGAACAATCTATCCACTAGGCTACTACGCCGAACCACTTTCCGGGTGCTAAAAATATTATCTCATCAGACAGGTTTTAGCATGATGAAAATGCGTCATTTTGGAATTGTCCAAGGCTGCCCTATTAGGTAGCCTTGAATATTTGAGGTAACTATGCGGACAAATGGAGGTATACTCGTTTTATGATTCCTTTTACGGTACGGCGCTTCAGGATGAAGATGCGGGCTAAAATGCTGCACCCCAAAGGGCGTATAGCCTATCTAAAATTTCCTCACGGATCCTTGGGGATGAGACTGCATTAGACTCACTTATTAACCTATACTTTAAAGGGAAGATGGGTTCACATGGTCCTTTGACCTTTTGTTTGTTTGCCTAGTTATCTGCAGATGGCGTGTGATTCCAGCCAGTTAATTCAAATTAGCTCTCGTTCGCTCTATTTTAGGACGAAATGAGGGATTAAGCCCCAAAATGTTTAAGCGCTATCTCATTAGAATTCGGGCCTAAACGACAGAGACTAAATCATCTCCTAAAGGTTTCTGAGGAGCACGGTAAAAGAGCTCTTACTCTGAGAAATAGATCTAAGAAAACGCCCGGGGAGAATTATTATCGTGCTCGTTGGTTTTCGTATCTAGATTTTAATCTGGGATCTAAAATCGCCTCCATGTTAAGAATCAGGATTTTAAATCACCGACGTGTAACTAACAGTAACGCCTCAAAAGAGTGGTTGAGCGTTAAATCATCACTAATAAATGATTTTTCGCCCTGTTGATTTTCCCTCAAACATAATAAAATAAGGCTTTTCTTAAACATAGAGATTCTAAAAATTTAAACTCACAAAAATACTCGTATTTGTGCGTTTCGGTGGCCTTGTCGAGTCTAGAATCCAGTGGAGAGAGTGCCTATCACGGAATTAAATAAATCTCAGAGTAAATACACCAGGCTTATAAAAATGTATTTAATCAAGTAAATTTTAGTTACAGTTTCATAAGAGAAACTAGGGTCCGAGAATGCGAAATCACGAAATATGAAGTTAATATCGCTTCGCAAAATATCACGTCTTCTAGTGATCTGCCTTTAACTAAGAATCGTATTATAGCGCCCAGTTATCGATTTAGCACTCAAGAGTGGTATTCTGTTTTTTAGTGAGGGTTTTAATCCAAAACAGGAAAAGATTTTGAAAAATATCTGATAACTTCAAATAGTTTCTGCAATCGTCCAAAGTCCCTCTGCTTTTGAAGTGTTTCACTTGGGAATATTTTTTTCTTTTCTGTAGAGAAAATCCTTCCATCTATATATTTATTTCCATTCCTTTCATTCTGTGCTCCAAGGCATGTAAGACCAAAATAGTTCTATTTGAATTTGTCAAAAGAGCATGTTAAAGGCTTAAAAACTCAAGTTCTACGTTTAAAATAAGCACGAACAAAATTACAAGCAAATATACCAATGCAAATGAAAACTCGCCCACAACTGAGGTTCGAAAACAATATGTTGTTTTCTCATTTAGGCCCATCTAATCAATCCCGAATATTTCACAAACATTTCAAATACCCCCAGCGCTGTCACAATTATCCTGAAACGTCTCATGTAATACTTGTAGTATACCATAACATTGCCTCTTTGATTTGACTGCTTTAGTTTTCAAAGAGGCATTCAATCGGAAATCGTTCCGAGAAGTTGCAGCCATCTTCCTCACTTCCTTCTCAAGTTTTCCCGTAAAGGCTTCCGTGGCTCTCTCTTCACACCTGCCTCATTTCTTCCTTCCCACCCTATGCGTTTCCTCCCTCCCGTTTCTCCACAACCCATATCACACAGCCTCTTCCCTCCCACTCCTCACTTCCCCTCGCGCCCCCACTACCCCGCTCTCCCTTCCCAGGAGCGTTACCGTCGTCTCGACATCCCCCTCTCCATCCGCGAGACCCTCTCCCTCCTTTTTCCTCCGCACAAGTTTGCAGTCTTCTCCACTTCAACATCAGCAGCACATAATCCCGAAAAGCCTTTTGCACCCCGTCCCTCTTCCCCCCTTTATTCCCCTCCCAGGGAGCGGAGAGAGGGGAGGAACTTTGAAGAAGGGACGTTTGGGGTTGTCGGCGTGGTGGTGGGGGGCGGGGGGTGAAAGGGGTGTGAGGAGGGAGTCGGATGTCGCATTCATCCGTTTCCACTGTTCTTATTACTGCTCGCCAGAGTTCACCACCGTTGCATTGTCTCCCTCCCTTCACCCAGTCCTCCCTAGCCTTTTGCCCCACACCCCCGGACCCTCCCCCCCACCACATCCTTCTACAAAGTTGGCAATACTCTCAGGGGTCGATTCCGAGAGGGCTTTCTCTCCCCTATGATCCCGGCTTTAAATCGGCTAGTTTCTATTCGAGCACGGCGTTAGTTTCTCGTGATCCATAGGATAGCGAAGTGTTTTTTTCCTAATTCGAGCGATCGCCATTCAGCGAACACTTTCGTGGTGCCTACCTGCCGCACCGGAATCGCGTGATGCCGAAATTTTAAGAGGATTATTCATTCATTCCTGAACTGCGTTTGTTTGATTATGTTCGGCTGTCGGTTGCACTATTATTTCATTGGTCATATGATTTTATAACTGCTAGGTTTGCGTTATTCCGTTTCCGGTCAAATTCTACCCTTTTTCTTTTTCTCTCATAGCGTTGATCGATTATGTATTTAATTAGGAGTTTCTTTCTTAACAGAAAAATTTCATCTGACGGGATTTAAAATTTGCTCTCGACTTGGCGATGCAAAGAATTTAATGTGTCCTTTCAAAGTTGAGGAGTCGTCTAAGCATAACCCTCGAACGAGCAAAATTTCGTAGATATGGTATTGAATTGATTGCATTGGACTGTATTTACCTTGCATCACTGGACTTGAAATCTCCGAAATTACTTTAATTTTTTAATGAGGTAGTTTAAGGCCAGGATGCGTCAGAAACCTGGGTGGGGAAACCCACCCACCTGATGATGGATATAAGGGAAGGGATAATGAGAGGTAGAGAACACGATGAGAAAAGCATATAGAAAAATAAAGAGGAATGTAGTTCATGTAATTTTTATAAAATAATTATGATAATTTTAATGCCTTCAAGATAGAAGGATTGTTTGGCTTTTTCAATTTCAACCTAGGTCATGGACCGGCGGATAGTTAGTTGCGCCGAATTTTTAACCAACTTCATGGATAAACTTTCCTCCGATTTTATATTATTTTCCTTCTTCTACCTTGAGACACTTTGGGATTTAGTGATGAAGCATATTTACGCATTTGTTTAATAAGAAGTTTTGATACGTACGTTGAGCAAAAACAATGTGCATACAATGCCCTTTTTTTCCATTACTAGGATCTTACCAAAGTAGGATTTACTCTCATAATCCACCTGCTGCACGTCCTACCATGGTAAAATGATATAGTATGAATGAATGAATGGCAATGGTTATGAAAAATGCTAAAAAATAATAGTGTGAAATATTAATGGAAACAAGGCATAATGGAGCATGAAACCCATTTATTCAGAAGGAAACAATTATTTTGACAAGGATATTAGGAAATATCACTTCTTATGTGAATGGCTCCCATATATTCACGGAAGGTGTTCCAGGGGGAACGTGAAGGATTCCGCCGAGTTCTCTAAATGAAATTAATAAGTCTGGTAATGTGACTTTCTACAATTAATTTTGATCTGAAGCGGTTGCAAATAATATCATAACTATCGCCGGGTCTTTATTATAAATAGTTGGATGATTTATGAGTTTGCAACTTGATATGGCTTCAGCGTCCGCAAGGACTTTCCGCGGCACGACCATGGCAGTAGGCAAGTGATGGAGTGGATGAGGAATTCCCATGAGTCGCTGCCACCCCTAACCTCCCCATTTCCTCCCACCCGTCTCCCACCATCCAACCTCCGCTTTTATCGGGCAGGGGTCAGGAGAAATAAATAATGTCTTGACTGTCGCCGTAAGTCCACTCCTTACTCGTTCGCAATAATTTTCAGAATTATTTTATTTACGAAGAAGGTAGGTGATTGATGGTTTAATTTTTAATTGCGTGCAAAAATTCTTATAATTTTTCTTTTCATCTTTCCGAAGTTAAGAAAGCAGACATTAGTTAGGCAGGCATTAAAACACATAATTTTATGATATAGGAGAAATGAAAACAAATACACTTTCAGTTTTCAGACGAATAAACATATAATAAATAATGATAAAGGTGCCATATCCGATAACTCGCAGTTAATCGAATAAGGGCAGATATAGAAGGAACTTTATGCGAAGACGCGTTAAGTGGGTTAGTATTTTAATACTTCCCTCTCCCTGACTCCATCCTCCATCACACCATACTGGCCCTATAGAGATTAGCACAGTGTGAACTCCACCCTCACCTTTCAAACCAATCTTCGGCTTGAATGCAGTATGAATATACTTTTTTGTAATTACCCATCTGCAGACATGTGTAATCGACTCGATCGAGTTACTGACTGGAACAAGGGTTTAAATGATCGTATCTTGGGCGATATTTTTTAATAACCTGCACAAATAAACTTATTGGAGAAGAGCGTAAGACATTAACGATACTAGCAAGAGAGAAAGTGGGATGGATTAGAGGTAAATTTTGTGCTTCTAATGAATATTGAAGGTCAAATATCAACTTCGGATACTATGAAGAAGTTCAAAGACTTTTATGAAGATTGAACTAAAGGAAGGCAAATCTAAGGAAAATGGTAAACTAAACAGGCATTTTCTATAGCTCGATGGTTTTCTGTAGGTGTTATCCTGGAGCGTATGGACGACGGGACGGAGGAAATTTAGTGGGACCCCATGGTTTAATAACACGAATTCAGTGGACGACTCCTAATAAGAAAAAAAATAAAAGTATCAGAACTGAGTGGAATATAGAACTGCTCTAGGCCATATCTGGATATTTTTATCGCTTGGATTTTTATGAAAATGATGATGGTGATCCTGGGGACGGAATTGACATGGCTTGCCTATCTTTAGCGACGGGAAACTCGCGGTACCCGCAGTAGTTTTTTTTCATCCGCTCTCCGGATCACAGAATCGGAAAATAAAAAAAAATAATATCGAACCCGACGGCCAAAATCTTCGCTTCTCCCTTACCACCCCATCCGTCGTCCGTCCATCTTGTCGCCCAGGTCGCCGCAAATTTCCCGAATATCGTATGGATTCGACGTGTCCGCTCCGTCGGGAGGTCTTCCCCCCTCCCCCCGGCTTCGTCCCCTCCCCCTTCTCAACCTCTCCGCTCGACCTTAATTAATCCTCCCGCAGTAGCATTTCCGACACCCTCCCGCGTCGCCATCGCAACGTAGGTATGCGTACGCGACTCCCCGCTCGGAGCCAACCTTTGGGAGGTAGGGAGGGAAGAAGAAGTGAGTAGAGGGATATGTAGGAGGGTGGTGGAAAAAAACCCAAAAGTGGAAGAAAAATAATCGCGCCGACAATTTTTTTGCCTCTCTCTCTCTCCCTCCCTGTCCTCCCGTTTATTTCATTTCCACCACGACGTCCCACCTTTCTCGATTTCGTGAAGTAGCCCCTTCCACCTCCACGTCCTCTCTCTCTCATCTCATCCCATCCCACTCCCTCGTCCGCCCTCTCCACGCATTGCAGCGCGTATGTGTGCGCTTGGCCGGGGAGACGAGTTGGACGGGAGCCATTTCGGATCGGACCCTTCGACCCACGGGGAAGAGGAGATCGCAAGGCGACAGGGGCGGGAAGCGTGAGTGAAGTGTGAGGGGGGAGTCTAGCGAGGCCTGGAAAGATCGCGGAGTAGGCTGCTGGGCTGCGAGAGTGTAGGGTGTTGGGCTGTAAAAGGGGGGATGGTTTTCAGCTTGGGTGGGGGGGAGGAGGGGCGGATGGAGATGCGGGTGAGAGGGGGAGGTCTCATGCGGGGTGGTGGTGGATTTTTGGAGTTGGGCTGCGTTCGAGGGGGCTGGTCCGGCGAGCCGTGTGTGGTTCGAGTTTTAACGTCTGCGTTTGCGGCTCCCCCTGTCGAAAATTCCTCGCGGAGCAAAATTCTCCGCGCCATCGATTCTCCGGTCTCCCTCAAGTTTTCTAGCTCTCTAGTTGATACGCTTTCAAAAATACATCTATGAGTGGTCCGAAGAATGCGTCGGTCTCGTTCCAATCCTTTAAATGCCTACCCTTGTTTGCTTCCATGAGTTTCTCCACTGGTTACGGTTTTCTCCACAAATTTCCGTTTTGAGTTCCCGGTTTAAGAACGACAGATTGCTAAAGACCTTTCCATCTCGTGGCTGATGTACCATTTGCGGCTAATTAGTCTGCAGATATTATTTGGGGCCATCGGTTTATTCAGTAGGTGACTTATTTAAGTCTTGGCACTGTATACACTTGGAGTTTCGATAAATATTGATTTTCCCCAGCATGGAAAAAAACAAGTTTGCATTCATTTTTTAAAATATAAATTTGAATTTAAAGTTTGGTCAAAATAGTCCTTGTGGCTGCGTCAGTCCCAGATACACCAACTCTCCGTCTGTAGCAAATTTTTTTAAGAAATTTATTACCTTTGGTTATCATTAATAACTTGTTGTTAATAATAAGAAAAAAATCATTTATGGACATACTTAAAGAGGGGACATAACACTATCCCGAAGAAAATAAAGAATGGAAATGGATACGCAATGCAGAGGAATCCCGCGACACCGCAAACCGATAAAGAAAAATACTATCCCTGAAGCTATTTGGAAATGAAGAGCCTGAATGAAATAAAGTGAAGAGATCTAGCAAATCAATTTTCGGATCGTTATCTCGTTTTTTATGATTAAAATTCATTATTAAAAGGTAGATTCGTTTACTTGTTGGTGGCTTGGTGTGTTTTATTGGTCGTCGTCATGACCGTTTGCATTTTCATCTCATCTCCACTCTCCATCTTATCGCACAACTATAATTTTTGTATGATTGATTCTGGTGTCACCCGTGAAAATGTGTTTTGAATTTCAGAATTCGATTTTTGGAGACATTTTTGCGGTGAATACAGATTTCTAGGTATCAAAACACTGCAGACATTTGAGCCATGAAGGGTTACGGTACGTTTCGCCCACTCACGGGCAAGTTGAAATGTGGGGGCGAAAAACTTCAGTTTGACAAATGTACGTACTTGTGTACTGTAATGGGTGTTTGATGTGCTATTTGAAATCCGCAGTTAAATAGGACAGTTAGAAGGTTCCATGAAGTGTACACCTCGAGAACCTAACGGGTTTGGGTCTCGGGTGCTTATAATATTGGTTCCTGGTGCTGATTCATTCCTGTTTGTTTGGACCAGGCCCGAGAATAAAGATGTCTGAAACACCTAGCCCAAAGTATCAAGAGCACGTTTGTTATTCTTGTTCTAGCTATCCACGTTATTTTCTAAAGTAGAGTTGCTACCATGTGAGTATTTATAATTATCAAATATTATATCAAATGTACCTAATTATTTGGTTTCTCAGTCAATTTGCGAAAATTCACTTTTTCCATCCTTTGCAATGAATAATATACGGTAATTACACACGGTTTTATCGCAGATTATCCAAGTGAATTGCGATCCCATTAATGAAATCTAATCATTCACTTAATTCGTATTTTACAAAGGATTCCGGATAGCAATTAGGTGAATTATCGTCCCTTAAGCACACCAAGTAACTCTTACTTATGAATATGCGCACCATCGTTTATTAAATTCCTAACATTATTTAATTATCTCATGATTTTCGGAAACCATGAAAAAATTCAATAATGTGGTACGATGTTTACTACTCAAACTCACTACATGCTCCGTAATGAAACGAAATACAAGTCTCACCCAAGGGATTAACTTTTGGAAATTATGAATCCAATTTAGCTATCCGTTTACTCATGGTTTATTCTAGTGCCTTCTAACATGCATTGTGTTCTTCTGTGTGTCTACCATCTCCTTTAATTCGTTCATATTTGGTGCGTTATTCTAATGTTTTCAGAGTCCTCATAGTGTCGCGTTGTAAGACTAAGGAGGTTTTTACGAGAACTTGAAGAGAATAGCGCTCGCTACATGAACCCTGCTAATAAGATGGTCTCTTGTAAACTTGATTCAAACCGTATGCGACTGGGAAAATTATTGGGGAAAGTCCTAAAGATTATCAATGGCCACTTCCCGAAATATTCCAGGAGATAGAAGGAAAATCTAGCTCTGCATTCACGAGGAAAACTTTGAAAAGGGCTGATTACGAAGTTGAATGACCGAGACGTGCACGAAATAACACTCGAATGCACAATGGGAGTATTTGGGGAGATACCGCATTAATTAAAGTTGTTGAATGGATTTAATGACGGTTGAGACAAAGCAGAAGAAAAAATGTAATTAATTTTAATTAGCGCTTAAAGAGGATGATTAAGAATTTAAGGAATAGAAAGTGACCCTGGTTCCTGGAAAATAATTTGGATTATAGTATGATTGGGAATAGAAGTTTACTCAATGACGTAATAATTATCTGTAATTATTAATGGTATTAATAAATATTAATCCACGTAAAAAGGTATCCGATGAGAAAACTTTCTTTCAGCCGTAACTCTGTGGATCATTTTCATTTTGTAAATGAAAAGAGATATTCATAACCTACCGATGCTCGTGCTTTACTAAAAACGATGCATGTAGAGGTTGCAAAATTATCTTTAGATTAAGATTATTACATTTGTATGCATTCATGTGAAACAGTGCGTCGAAATGTGTGGTAAATCATAGAATTAGACCAGTAGAACGCAACGTGGAAATTGTAATTTTCTCCTTGGATTTCCATTATTTTTTTTGCACCAATCTCCCCGTGCAGTTCATTTCCCCACTCCCATTTTGGATTTTTCCTGAATTAACTTAATATCCAAGTCGCTGCCGTGTTCCATCCTGTATTTCGGGAAGCTGATCCACCGGTATTTAAACAATCGGGAGATCTGTGATTTGATTACGTGACCTGTTTTTATTTCTTCAAATGGTGGAGGGAATAGGGAAGTCTAAAAGCAGCGGAGACGGTCGACGTTGGGATTTGACTCTCGGGGATAATATCGATGAGTGCAGTTGGGCTGCCGGGAAGGGGCGAGGTGCCCAAATACCGTGGCGGGATCGTATCAGAGAGGATATCTTCTTCACGCGCTATAGTCAGAGGGGGGAAGGGGAAAGCATGTTTTTATCTTCACGGACTCGTGCGCGTAGCATGGTTCACGCAAAAAGGAAATGCACTCGAAGGACTCCCAATTGCCGAAAATCCATCTATTTTCTTCCTCTTTTGCGACGAGGTGGGGACGATTTTTTTTCTGGGAGAATTTATTTTTCCTTAGGTATCCGCCGCCCCCTCGCGTCACTCCCGTACTTATTCCTTCCAACCATCCGTGTTGAGCCGACGTTATCTTTATTTCGAGTCTCCCGTGAGCAGGCTTTTAAATTAAGATTAAGCAATTAGGTGAAGGATGATAAAAGGGCTGTCGGTTATTTCGCATTCCCCCTAGGAATATCTCCTTCCGAGTCTTTCGCCTATAGCTATCACCGTTCATTTGGGTGTCATCAAACCACTACGTCAACTACTTTGGTGCAGATTAAAAATTGTTTTGTAAAGTCAAGAACATCTGCTTGTTTAAATAATATGTTCGGAATAAACGACAATGTTGAAACCAAGTCCTCTTTCCCGCGTTTGCATATATTATCCCAGTATTATTTAAATTTAGTGTTTTTAGCTAAATGAACTATAAATAATTCAATAGATGCCAAACTAACTCACAAACTTTTTATTTCAGACAGTTCATTTACCTAGTTAAACTACCTTCAGCTCTGTACTAAAGTCATTTAATGTGTTATCTAACAGCGACCTACTAAAGGACATTAGACTTACCGTTCCAGCTATTGTTTGCAATCCCCTTTTTCTGGCCTGTCTTGTGCATTGCAGAAGTTTCTATATCAAACTAGAAAGCAATTTCGCAAATGGACTTTTAGCATTTCTTGTAGGTCAAACGTTCCAAAGGATAGGAATATAGACATGTGAATATAAACTCTTTTAATCCACCTCTTTCGCCAAAGGCTTTTATCGTATTTAAAAACTGCATGGATGAGCAATGCTCGGGAAGATATGTTTGTAGCCACTGGTTAACTGGCTGTCAAACTCAGGAAATTTCTTTCTCTCGCACATTATTAAAACCTTTTGGTACTAAATTAATTTTTAAGGCCACTCCGATTCCACTTCACTCCGATTAAGAACACTCAGTTCATTCCTTTGTGGATATTAACTCACTCTCACTCACTTTTCACCAGCGTGGCAAAAGAAACCATTCTCATTTGAATTTATTTTAGAGATAAAATGTCCACGAAATATTTTTTGGAGTCAGCTATTATGTTATTTTTGAAGTTGTTAAGAGTTGGTGTAGCACTCAGGGGATATGAAGTTGTCCAATAGCATTCTCTTATATATTTCTTTGTAAAATACTCGTGCATAAAACTATGTGTCTACTTTTTATATGCCCGTCGGGTATTAGTGGTGTATTTTATTTATTCAGTACCCAGAGATATTTCGTACCAGACTATGAGCAAGAAAATTAAATTAGATGGGAATCCTTCAAATCTCTAGGGTTACCTCGATGGCTTGTGGTCTAACACCCCCTGCCACACGCTCTCGCAGTGGCTTCCAGGGTAAGATGTAAATGTAAGCAAGTAGCAAGTGTGTGCATATTTTTTCATAGTCAATGTTTTTTCATCGATACAGGTAAACGTTCGGTGCTCGAGATGCATCAGCTCTTTCCTAATGTTGGCAGTTTTATGTTTTCTTAACTTCTTCTTAACCGGATGGAAGACAATAAAGTCTGGATTTGCGAGAATGAGGAAGTCTGGGGTTAAAAGCGTGATAGGAACTTTTGATAGAGAACTGAATTTAGATTTCCCAGTAGGAAATCCGGTACATTTATCAACCCGAGGCTTGTTTCCAACCCTAGATATATCCTTTTCGTTATTGTGGTAACAATACTTTACCCCATTCCGTAGGCATTCTATTATTATGAGGCTGCCTTATCAAAGGGACAAGTCATGCGTCCAAGTCACGAGGACGATAATGCATTTCTGAAAGATAATAAGAGAAAGACGCTCATAATAATTGGTTTCCCTGTCTAAGTCGACTTTTTTGTGACCCGTAGTGCATTTGAACATTCCATTTGTAGACTAAATAAAAATCCTACTCAAAACTGTGGAGAAATATAACCTTGATTTTTTTGATAATGCAATTCACCAAATGTCACAAGGTCTCCAGCTTACGATGTAAAGGTGTAAAATTTTGTATCAATTGATCCAAGATGGCACATGCATATTTGAATGTTCACTAATTATCTCGGAAATATCCTTCACGATTTACTATTTTTTGTTATCAATTAAAATTTTTAAATAATGATAAATATTAAACCAGCCTTCTTAATGAAACTTGGAAGGTCAAATTCGTTCATGGGTACATTGAGTGAAGCTCTCGAAAATTGAGAACTGAGCTCGCTCCGAGAATTCCAGTCATTTTTCTTATTGATATCGTGACTGTGCACGCACCCATTAAAAGTCCTCCTCTCCGCCGATGTCAACCCCTCCGCTGCGGCTCCCCCGCAGCCCTCTCCCCGCGGAGCGACGCACGGCGGACACTAGTGGTAGGTTTGGCAACGCCTGAGATTGTTAGTCACGCGAAGATTGGCGGTGCTAAAAATGACCTCGGGTATCGTCATACAGCAGCCTAAAGACTAAGGCTAAACCAACCCTCCTCCCTTCGGCCAACCCTCTCTCGCTCCCTCCACTGTCCTTCCTCCTCCACCCTTCTTCCCTTCCCTTTAAATCTTCGTCTCCCATCTAACTCCCCCCCCCCAATGCCCCCC
>LYUA01000022.1:1136950-1154363 GCA_002093875.1 Calopteryx splendens
ATTCACAAATTTATTTGTACGACCATGGTTTCACCGCTAAGCAGCATCATCAGGTGATTATGCTGATGCGGTGAACATTACGCCTGGAACTGTTAGTTTTTCCAGAGATACATGCCAGAGAAATACCATTTTTCGGTATCATATGGATAATTTAATGCTAGCATTTGAAGATAAAGGGTTCGATTACAGATTCAAATGATTGAACTGCGCCATTTCCCAACTTCATGAGCTTCGCCGTTCCAACTCCTGTGGCATGAATGATTGCTGCCGCCCTCATTACGAAGGGCTCGTGAGAAATCATTCTAAATCCCCAATTCGATCCAAAACCTGCAATCAACTTCACATTACCAATTAGTCAAGGTTTGTGGCTGTCTGGGACAGTAGTTTGCTATAATGCTAATGAGATATCGTTTCGTGTGAACGACGCGAAACTTACAGGAGCACGGGTGGAGTCGAACGGAGCGGACGTTTTTTGCGCTCAGCACTTAGCCGTTCCACGACTAGCCTTTTCGAAACAACACTTGGGCTGCATTGGTATTTCTCCCCTTGTTTTATAAAATGTCAATGCGAGTTTGAGTGCCCTGCGCGCCAGCAAAAGTTTAGGGCGACGTTTCGCGTTAAACTTTTACAATCTCTTATTGGACGGAGGAAAGCAATGAAAACTCGACTATTGGCTGCGTGTTTAACGTATACTATAGAGCAGTGTGCACGATTTCAGATGCATCGAATATTATTACACCCCATAGCCACTTCAAGTGCGAAATTATTGACGATGTTTTGCGCGAATGTCGCCAGATCCGGACATCGACAGAGGGCAGCGAGGTATCAAGAGAAACTGCCGATTACATAGGTGACAGACTTTTGCTGTACTTCACCGCTTCTTTTTATTTATTTATTTACCAATGTACATAGAAAACGGGCGAAGAGCCGGGTTGAACTGGCAAGAAGGAGTTAATTAACAACATGCAACACATACATGGAAGGCGCACATGAAATGTAAGTATATGTGACAATTGCATTCATAGATGGAAAATAAATTACAAAATGAGTGCAGACAAGATTGAATCACATTATTAGCTCCTTATATCATATGGGTACATTAGGGTGTCGTATTTTTATGCATAAATTTAACAGTAATATGGGAACACCGAATACTTGGGAAAATAGGTTTTATCTTAAATACATTTTACATTTTCATTTAAATGATTTTATGGTTTTGGATAAGGGTTCAAAAATTTCATCAGGCAACTGGTTCCATTCTTTTATTCCCTTCTTCAAAAATAGAAACATCGCCACATCAGTATTTTGTGACCTATATTTTATTTTTTATGAATACAAGGCTAAACAGGCTAGCTGCCCAACCAAAAAAATCAGATTCAGAACTGAAATAAATCAAAAATCAATGTGATTACCAGAAAACATATTCGCAATTTATGTTTATGGAAAGAACTTCGGTCTTATTAATAAGGGACAATTTTAGCTACATAGTTACCTGAACTTACCTCTTTTAAAACGTTCCTTTTCCCGTAATAATTTCCAAGCGTCTCTACAGGTTTAAGTTCATTAAAAATTATTATTTTAAGTATAAAAATACGAGAGAATAACAATATTTTCCTTGGAATGACAATTTTCTCCCTATAAAAATGTTATTTTTTCCTTATTTTTTCGTCAAATTTAACGTCTAGCATCGTTATTATAGAATTTTATCTCCCGTCTCTTAACCCCCACATAGCATGCGTAGACACGCCTAATCCTTTTAAATAGTTATATTTTTGTGTTCAGAGTATTAGTTTTTTGTCGGATGGTTTTATGGGATTATCTTTCATTAATCATTAATATTTGGTATAAATATAAAATATTTTTCTTTCCCTGAAAGAAAGTCAACTTTTTAATGGTAATTTGAAGCAGATTAATATACATGATTATTTTGTATTATTTGCCAAATTACGTGCTTTCACATGAGTGCAAATTTTTAGCCTAGTGATTTTGATTGGTCTTTTATTACATTAATGTTTCATTGTTATCAGTCCAAGAAGGATATTTCATTTTTATAATTAATTTGAGTTTAATAGACATCACAATTTTAGCTAGGATTCTTGTGAACGAAAAACACTCAGAAATTCTCTAACGGCTTACTTCAGCTTATTTCACAACTTCTGGTTATTTATATTGAAGAAATATTGTAATGATTCAAAATCTAGAATTTCACCATCGGCATCATGGTTAGTCCAAAAATGTGATGCGTTGGATTTTAGGCATTACATACAAAATTCAGAAAACAAAATACAGATTAGGTTTGGAATACAAATTAGAGATTTAGGAGCGAGAGTTGGAAGTGGACCGTTCGCATTTTACAAAACAATGGGGTCCGGGGAAATGTTTTTGCTATCTCAAAGGCTCTTTGGGTAAGGATCGTCCCCACCTAAACGCCAATCAACCAACACCGATAAATAATAACTATCGACGAATCGTTTCCATCCCCACACGTTGCATGTACATTTCTATTTTCCACTTCAAATCCCACGATCCCGAAGTCGAGCTTAATTTTCAGCGCGATAACTCCTTCACGTTCCGTTCGAGTTTCTTCTTTGTGTGCTACACTTGCGCCGGACCACCTCCTCTTCTCTTTCTTACTATCACCTTAATGGGATAGCGAGATCCATTCGTTAACCCCTTAGGAACTCTCGAGATAACGACCCAAAGACCCGGAGATGTTGGGGTTCAGCTTGTGCCTCTTAGTTTCCTTGCGGCCTGCGAACGTCGTCCAAGGCGAATGCGTTTTCTTTCACAGATGTGGCGGCGGTAGAGAATTCACCCCACCTTCAACCTCGGTGCCCTCCCTTACTTGCCTCCTCGCCCCCTTCTCTCCCGGCTTTCATTTCTAAGTTTGGAAAGCCGGGGCGCGTCTTGGGGTATTGGCCGACGAAGGTAAAGGGGATTCTTTATCTCTCACCCATCCTCCGAGTTTCGGGATAGGGGAGGCAGATGGGAAGAGGAAGTAAAGTAAAACGGGAAGGTAGCATGAGGCGGCAGGGTGGGAATGGATGGAGGGGAGGGAGAGGTTTTGGATATCTAGGGGGGGACAGCCTCAAAGGAGGCGCCACTACGACAGCGGATCCCTCCCCGCGATCGCCCCTTTGAAATCCGTCCCCAAGAGTTTTTTTTGTGACGAGAGGGAGGGAAGCTGTGCGGTTGGTTGCAATCCAAGAGGATTCTCGTAAATGAAAAGGTGGAAGGTGGGACGAAACTTATACGCAGTGCATTAAAACATTCTACGGGTGTCGTGAGTATCGCAGGGGACTATTTCGCTGCCAGTAAACACCTACATGCGTACGATATCCGCTTATCATCCCTCCATCTCTCGCTCACTCTCAAACTCGCTCCAGAGACTCCGCTATAGCTTTAGAAGAGCAAAGTTTTTAAAAACTTGAGCATTTTAATGATGCGCTTGAATGTCCCTTACTGCCCATTTTCAGTCAAATTTCGAGTGGCGTGCAGGAATTGTCATCGCTGGCTGACTTTTCAAATTGTTTTTTGTGCTACCTTTTCGAAGTGATGTCACTTTTTTTTCATCTTTATCAAAGAGCGAAATGAGATACTCAGTTGTGAGATCTTTAAATGTCAGATTCTTTATCAACCTAATATATGAGGATATTACCTCGAGATTTGTGTAATCGTTTAGTTTATAGCGTCACTGTTCTGCAAACCATTCACCTGCAGTTTAATGCAGGCCATAGGTTTTATGATATCTGGTTATTTAATATCTCCGACTGCAGCTTATGATCTTTTATAGCCCGGCCGATTTAACTATAGATACATCATTACACACCATTGACAGCGGGCTGTAAATCTTGGACGTTGGAGTAAATAATTATTGTAATTAATTTAGTGGTAACATTTACTTCCACTGACAAATGTCTCTGAAGTGTACTTTTCAAAAAATAATGCATCTCACTTATTATGTAATGAGACATGTTTTTCAAGGTTTAAATTTTAAAAATTAAATGGCATATCTTATTACTTTTTTGAAACGACATTTCTGTCATCTTCGTGTCCACGTCCGCTGGTTATGAAGATAACTGCTGATTATTCTTCTTTCAGCAGATACAAGTAGGCATCCACTCGGACAAGTAATAAGGGCTTTTGCTAATATTATATAGTATACGAATTTCTTACAACCCATTGAGAGACATTAAATGTCTACGATAGAGGTATATTAGAATGATATATTTTCATTAGGTAAACAAAAAAGTTGATTAAATCTCTCTCCAGTCTACGTATGAGTTGTCCACGAACACTGTCACCATCTCTGTCCGTTTTTTCCTCCACCCAAAGATTTTAGACGCGTGGGGAGTTTTTCCTTAGTCCATATCAGAACTCACAATGACCCTTCCGAAATAATCGTATGCCCTTATTTCTTGCTTCTAGATCTAGCTCACAGAAAGCTATTCAATCGGCAGAATCGCTTCTTTTGCTATTTTCACTCCATGGATTTGAACTCGCGAATACTAGGCGCCATGTGAAACCAAGTACCATAAAACAAAAGGCCGATGGAGGAAAAGACTTGAGGACTCTGTGCGGTTTATTACTCTTGGTATTACGCTTGGGTACGGTGGTTAAAGTTTGCGCATCTTCCCCTTCCCCCTTTGGGGCGAAGAGGTTGAAGACATGGAGCAAGGTGAGAGAAGGACGAGCAAACCTTTTAGAAGTATGTGTGAAACACACTCATAAAGGAGAAATTCGTGGAAAATACCGGGTCAGGTCGCGACGTAAGCAGAAACCATTCCGGACCTCTGTCATTACGGAAATGAGTCACACGGTCAGCCACATTTGTGGCCCCTACGGAAGGGGGTTCACGCAGGGACAGCATTTTCTTTTTTCACTGCATTAAAAACCAATCACTCAAATTACCGATATCATTCTCTCTTTCCCTTTAGACCAGGTGTGCCACACAACTATAGCCCCAACTTCATGCGGATATTTAGTGAAAAACAGTGCATTACGACGTTATGAAAACACATCACTACGGTGACCAGAACTGATTAAAATGCTTTCAATTGTAAAGTTTTGTCCGTTATTCCTTCAAAAGCAAAAATCGCAATAAAAGTTTTCACTAGAAACCTAGAAGTAGTGCTTTTAAGTATTCTTACTTATTTTTAGGGGTTCTTCAGATCCAATGAAATGACAATAAGGAAAAAATTGATGCATCTTATAGTCTGGATACTCTACGCTAATAATTTACGCCTACCGGAACCCATGGAAAACGTTCAAAAATTGAATTTTGACCAGCTATTTTGTCAGAATTTTTAGCCCACCGACCGCTTCAGTCCTGGGCCTGTCCCTAGGTCTCCTAACATCCTCCTCTCTCTGTGTCACCTAACGTTTTCAGTCCCCTCCTCTCCATTTAGCGTTGCCATCGTTTCTTAAGCTGTCCTGCCATGTTTTTACTCTCTCTCCAACATCCTCCACACCCACATCTCAAAGGCCTCACTCCCATCCTCTCTCTTCCCCAAGCTTCCTCTTTGACAGACAAAGTAAATCAAAACGCTCCATTCCTAGAGCGTTTGACCAGTCTCTTCCTCAGCGCCAGTTTAAGGATACTGCATAATAAGATTTTCTTCTTGTTGAAGGCTCATATAAGAAATACGACAAAAGCAATTCGCATTAATTAATTTGGGTAATAAATGATTGTAAAATAATATTTCGGAAGAAGTTATTTCTGCTTTATTATTGAGTGACCGTTTGGCATCGACGGTCGTCTTGTACGAACGTGAGTTTTAATTGATTAATTATAGATTAAATGGCTTTAAAATCCAGGACGTTTTCGCTCAAGATTCTGAACGAGAACTTAATGGAAAACTGAACCGTCCAGGTCGATTCAAGTTAAATATGGCCGCGATTATGGGTTCATTTATATGCAAGTTTCCCGTGGCAGATTTCTTGATCGAAATTCGTTGAAACATATGACCGTGTGAAAGAGGGTTAACTACGGCTCTACCCTGCTTATTCAAATTGCGAATCTGTTGTGACCCAATAATCCCTAAATACCCTTTTGCATAATGCATAAGGTATTACTATCACAGTGGTTTTGGCTCGGAAATTTATTTTTTGATTCGCCTTTTTCTCTGTTGCGGTCTAGTGCTTCTATGCAACTATGATTGAAAAACGTTAAGCTTGCGATTGGTATTTCGCTCTTCTTTATTTATTAGTACTTCATTATTGAGATTAACCTTTTGATATACTCGCATCTTACATTTATTGTAAGGTATTAATTAACAGAGATTTGAAATTCCTGTCATGAACATTTACTGACAGAAATAGAGCAAGCATATAAATATATTTATATAATTATTTTCAGGAGGATCTGATTATAGTAATAATATCCAGTGTCTGTTTAACAAATAATGTATGCGGATATGATACAATGAACCTGTACAAAAAAGACTGTGATCATCGTATGCATAATATGCAAAATATAATAAAAGAGAATGACAAAAAGGAAATCAGAGTTAAGAACTGTACTGGAAAATAGACTATCCAAAAAAAGGAAAAAATATTAGGTGAAGTTAATAAAAGGAAGTAAATCCCGGTTTTATATATTGCCTGATTAAACTGAGAGCTATCTTTCACCTCCGGTGAAAGCCGTAATTAAGTTTTATAATTGCTAGTTAACTTAAAGACGGAGTTACTACGGTTAGTATGTTTAGGTTCACTCAAAGATCACGCATAATTGCTCATAAAATCGGATGTCTGTAATCTTCATGTTAAGTACCTAAACGTCTACGTTAACTAACGATTAGATTTAAAGAAACATTGTAAACCCGATCATAAAACTCATCAATTACTGGGTAAGTGCTAGGAGATAGATCATTCTATAATTCATTCACCCATTCATTCTATAATAGATCAATCCTGGTTTACTGCTGTTGATGAATTTCATATAAACTTTAAATGGATGACAAGCGGAAGTACTTGTTGAATTTAACATTTTCAGTAACTTAATTATTTTCTTGTTTATTTTCATCAGTAAAAAATGTAAATGCATAAAATTAATATTTTGTCCACCCATTAATTATCTTACGTTTTTCCGCGCCTCCTATACTTAGCAATTCTGGTATGTCAGCGCAAAAGAAGCCAAATAGGCATGTGGATTTTAATCTCCACGGTTGGGTCTCATGTTAGATTTCCCGCACTCCAGCTAGTCCATCTCACTAAGGAGTATCATTTTTTATTAGATCGTAGTAAATTTCCTCGCGGCCTCTTCACTCTAAAATTACCACCAATTCGTGCCCTCGCTCGGAAGAGCCACCGCCGGAGACCGTCCCATCTTCTTTCATAAGTTTTGCTCCGACCCCAGGATTAAAACGGAAAGGGAAAACAACTGAGCCATCGTGTACCCAACAATCCTGAACACGGGATTCCTTTCGTCCGCTAGAATCACCTCGCATTCACTCCCGACCGAGGCTCAGCGTGAGTTCTTTGAACCCTCACCAGCGGGAGGAGGGACGTATCCTACTTTCCGTGGGTCGTAGGGCCGTGCGGGATGGATATTCCCGAAGAGCGACGTTCGTGAGAGCCGCCCTGGGGTTCTTATTAAAGGGAATGCTTCGGAAGGGAGGGAGAAATAAATGCGGAGGATGAGAGCGAGAGACGGGCTCATGGGGATAGGGGTTCGCGGAGATGAATTTTCTGGTTCTAGCCGGGACCATTATGGGAGACGGGAGGTAGACACAAATCATACTCATCGCGTGAATTGATTCACACAGCAAAAAAAAAATCTTATCCCTGAAATTGGATGCGATTAAATTCATTTGAATCGTATTATAGGATTGGAATCAATCTCTATCGTGTGATATCGATTGAGCCCGTGTAATTTCTCTTGGAGGGATAGGCGCAAGTCGTCAATTTCCTAGAATAGGAATGACGCTGAATCCGACGGAATCGGCATATCTCCCAATCTAATCGTACTCAATACGGAATCCCAATGGGATAGAAGTTATCGATTTAAAAATTCTGAAGATTAATCGATATTGGAATGAATCTTTCCAGATTTAGATTATTAAAACGGACAGGAGGAGGAAATCGGAAGGGTAATCGAGAAGCGGTGAACCAAAAGAAGCTATGTGAGATGGGTTCTGGGAATATTGTCGCAGGAATTTCATTTTAAAATAATTTTTAGCACAAAATAAAATCTATAAATATTAGCAGTTGTACTATGAGGAACGATGGTGTATAGAGAAAAAAGTTATAACACGTATCCTTCCTCTATTTTTTTTAACTAATTCAAGCTGAGATTTGATTTCACAGGGTGAAAAGCAAACACTGCACTCCATCATCACTTATCACCATCGTGAAACTAACTGACCGTGCGTCAGTCTCAATCACAATTTACTGCCTAATAGAAATTAGTACCTGAGTCAGGTAATTCTGACAGTGAGTTCGATTTTACGGGAATCGCAAAATATAATCGTAATAATCGCCAAACACTGATTAAGCTATAGTAGTATTTCTTGTAAATGAATATCAAAAGTATTGAAAGCATGCAACACGTTAAATTTTTCTTCTATAAAGAGTCTTCAAGTATAAATTCATAGTGTACAGTTTTTTGAGATAGAATATCGTTACTGTTACGGAGAAACGTATTCTATGCTTTCTTTTTCGAAGGGGATGGACGTGAAGTTCAGCCTTTCCACTTCTTGTGTTGTTTCCCAACAGTTTTCGAACTTTGAAGCCTTGTTGACTTTACCGAATCATGGAATTGTGCATTTATTGGACGAGGCGTGGAGTTTGGAAGGGAAGCCGTAAAAATAAAGTTACCCAGCAGCAGCCGTCCCGCTTCATGCAATTGCTTAGATGAATCGTACCCAGCACGTAGCCGAGATATCGTCGAGATTGAAAATCGATATCCGCTCCTCTCTTTCGATTATTGAAATCTTCTTTGGTCCTTTCACCGCCATACTCTTGCCTCCTCTTCCTCGATAAGGACGAGACGCCCTCTTCCCCTCCCGGCCTTATCCTGCAAACATTCCCCTCCAAATCTCCTTTCCGTCTCTTTCCGCTCCCTTCATCTTTTTCCGTGCTTTGAAAGCACCCCATCTACTATGGCATCCGCGACGACGTTGGCAACCGCTTCGGAAGTTGGAAAATTGCTGAGATAGATGAGTGTATAAACGTCTATACGAGACCATCCGAACCTCCTCTCCCATTTAAGTTTCATCGCCGTGAATATTATGCAAGACAGCACACATCAAAATATATCAACATATTAAGAATGCCAGAAATATATGCAATCATGTCAAAAAAACTGGGTCAATCAGGAGTTAATTTGCAGATAAAACACCGAGCAGGAAAGGACGAAGAAAAATTTGTGAAATACTGTCTTGTGCTTATGAATACTTGTGAAATAGACAGTATTTTACTGTTGCTAACTCCCATCATAATATAGGAAAGTGCTATGCATTTGGGAATAAACAGAAATATAGTATTTATAGTAAGTAAATATTAGTGGGTTTAAATAGTAATGAACTAACTGATGCGAGATAAAAAATGAAGGGAACATAAAAGTGGCAAGTGAAAAAAACGAACAAGTATACCAAGAGAGAAGTGAGATAAAAGTTTGAAAAAAGAATTGTAAATAAAGGGATGCGTGATGAAATTTAATTATATTGTGCCATTAGTGAAATAAAAGACTTCTAGCATATCCGTAGACATTTATAAAGAACTATTCAGTGTCTGTATGAGGTATTTTATTTGGGTAAATATGAGTGGGAGTGGGAAGTGCAGAGGAGTATTATACCGTGACGAATTACCAGGCAGCGTCTTCGTCACCGATATCTTTGCAGATTATATATTTGATAAATGTATAAGTATGATGGAATGAATAAAAATTGGATGCTGCTAGGTATATGAATCACGTCAGTTGTCTTAACATCCTGCGTTTTATGATGGACATATCAAAGTTCGGAAACTGCATGGGTCAGTTATATGACGTGAAAGGATGCTGTGTGGAATCGATTTCTGTCTCATGAAATCGTAAAACTCGCATTATGACGCAGAAATTTCTTTGCGTCTGGCCTTGTTTGTGTTGCGATGAAAAGATGATGTCAGGAAGGTTTAATGAGGTTTTTATTTCTATGGAAGTTGATACAAAGTTTAAGAATCAAGTACTTTTTAAATTGATTTTTTAATTTTCAAATCTTAATCACCATTAGTTATAGTGAAAAATCATGTTATTTCTTTCATCACTCAATCAATATCAGGAATGAAAATTTTTTCTAGAGGCAGTTTGAAATTGAGTCAACAAAGAAAGCTTTGAAAAGATGAAAATTTTGGGTAAAGTGCATTAAATTTTACATTACTTTGATAGTAAATTTATCCAATGCATTTTTGCTTTAAATGCAGTGTAGGGAGAAGAACATTGAACATTATTATAGAACAAAAAACCTTGAATTACATAGTTCAACGTAAATACATGTTTTGTGATCTCCTGAGTACAGTGCTCTTCCCTATATATCATTTAGATATTGTGAAACAATTTAGACAAAAAAGATTAAAACGTCAAATGCTTTCACAAGAAATTTTTTGGGAAGGAAATTATAAAATTCCGCAAATGAGATGATAATGATACCGCGTTTATAGATACCGCAATTGTGATATATTTTTTTTTAAATGCCGTAGTTCAACTTTTATTCCTACATCACCAAATTATATTTTTATGCTGGACAATGGAAATATTTCCTTCAATTTTAATGAAAATCTAATAGGCCCAATCCCATTCCGGAGTGGCGTCGAGAGATATAGCAAAATATACTTATGTGTAACGAAAAGTATCACGAGGTAACCTTATAGATAGAGAGTTCGGCTAGTAATCGAAGGATTCCAGTCTATTTTCGTTGTGATACCTCTGAAGACCTCAGTTTAAAACTAGCCTATGTTATTGACTCGGTACCTGATCTGTGAAACCTCAGGTGGCGCAGGGAAAGCATCTGACCTCTTTATCCTATGTGTGTAAATTTCATGCGCCGTTGGACTTATTACCAAATGAACTCTTCTTCCACTTATTTAACTGACAATTGTGTTGAAGAGTGTGGCTTTGTTTGGTCCTGGCTAATGATGAGAATGTCTGCATTTCCTCCAGAAACGGTCTCAAAATATTACACAAATGACAATATGTATTATAATAGCATCCATTTCACACAAAGGGTCAATGAGATCTAAATAAAGAAAATGAACATATTCGTTATAATACCAATTATAACTAAGTACGTTATTAATTAGCAGCATTAGCTTCACAAATTTTGAATTCATTTTATTTTGTGACCCTACATTTTCTGCAGTGTTGGTTTTAATTAGTCAATTTCCTTCGGGAAGTGATCCCGCCGCCTCCGCAGTTTTTCTAGGCCAGTTCACAATGAAAACGGGAAAGGGTAGGTACCGCCTAAGTGCAGCACTTGGGCAGTTTATCGACGTTTTCGAAAACGACGCGAGGTCTCGATCTAGCACGTATCACACAGCCTATTTTCGGCCCCACCCCTCATCACCTGTCCCCCTCCCTTCTTTCCCTCCCACTCCCAAAAAAATCGCCCTTTCTCTCTCACTCTCACCCTCCCCCCTTGCTGGTACTCCCTTCCCTTGGGATTGCTTCATCTGCCCTCCTCTCCTTTAAAACACCCTCTCTCTTGATATGCGTTCTTCCCTTCTCAAATCCCCGCACTCAAGAGCTGCAGTTTGTTAAGAGCAGAGGGGAGGGGCTCCCCAGCTGAGCACGTGACGCTCCTCTTCCTTCCGTTTTCCGTTATCTGTGACATTCGAAGTCGGCCGGCTCGTGGAAGCGAGTTTTATCACAGAGGCGCTCTTACGAAAGCCTTCTCTCTCCATGCTTTTTGCCCGCCGACTACTGCTCTCTCTCTCCTTCTGCAGTCCGCTCTGTTCTCATTCCGAGTGTTTCAACACTGCTCAATCATGGGACTCTCCCTTACGGCGAGTGTCGGAGTGAGTTGTCGTCATTTCCCTCTTTTGCATAGGGAAAGGACCTTGTTCAGATCCCGCTCATGCATTCATTGGCTCACTGAAGGCAGCAAGACGCAGGGCTTACCAATTGTGGCGTAATCTTTCGTTGGCACAGGTCACCAAACATTCTCGCGGAAGCATCCAAGCGAAGACCAAAATGCGCTAGTCGGAATTTGAGTAAACCAACAAGGAATTTTGGGTTGTTGCGAGAAGTTATTATGTGTAGACACATCTCTCGTTTCTTTTTAGATGATTTCCATGCTTGGATGTGGGCATAATTAGGTTTATTCGTAGGGAATAGAACTTCAGGAAACTACTTTGTAACCAGTCCTAAATGTTTCATTTACTGATAAATCGGTTGATACCCTTTTCTTTGCAGCATTTTTTCAAGAATCATTTTCCTAGCAATGACAGCTTTATTTGCCAAGGAAATATGTCTGAGAGGAATAAGAGTATGGACAGCACTTATTTTTACTCATTGTTCTTTTAAAAATATATTTCCATCTAAATAACTTTGGAAATAAGTCCGAGCCTTTTATATAGTGAAATCATTGATTTGATGGAAAATCGTTGCTTCGGATTTTTAATATAAATATATCCAAGGAAAATGTTTGAAAAACAATTTTAATTTCACTGATGAAGCATTTAATAGAACCCAAGAATACACGTAAGAAGAGGCGGTGTAATAGAGTTCCTGCATTGGCGTAATTCCGCATAGCGAAATTAATAGAAATTTATTTTAGTGCAAAATAAGTACGTTTGCAAGTGAGTTATTATTTCATTGCATTCTCAGATATTTAAACAAGCAACTTCCTTTAACCATAAATTCGTTTTGATGGATGAAAGCACCTTGTATAAAACATTTCACACATTCACTATAGGGCGGCCTGTGCCTTTATCCCTTGCCGCCTGAGGTTTACCAGGAATTTATAATACCTGCACCAAAAATCACATAGCTTGGGTATGGAGGTGACCAGAAGCATCACCCGGATTAAAACCCGGGACCTTCCGACCAATAGCCGAACCTTCTGCCTACTAGATTTTCGCGCCGCCCTGTAACTATTACATTCTTAAAATTCCGAGTCTCGTGAAAAGCTAGATGCAAGGAATCTCTTTGAAGCCCGCCTGGAGTCGAGACTTTTATGTGAAAGAATCGGAGAAAATTGAGGAGGGAACAAGAGAATTTCGTCTCAGAATTTACTTGGGATCAAGCTGGTCTCTGAACGTTACGTTTGCTTAAGGCAAAATTCCCAGTAATGAAAAATATGCCCGCTGCTGGAATTTTCTGAAAATTGACAAAATATTGAACCACCATTTCTGTTTTCCTTGTTTCCGCCCTTTCACCGTCAAAATTCCTCCGAGTTGAGGCGTGTCTGCCACCAATGCCAGCGAAATTAATTCATGAATTCTTTAGGAAGGCTCAAAAGACTCAATGAGAAGCTAGTTCATTCCCTCACAGTTTTTCTATTCACAAGTATCGGCTCATGGAGAAGACCAAGGGATTTCATCAGAAACATCGATCTCCCGGCACCTCTGAGGGAAATTTTCTTACTGTCTTAGCAATATCAAATGATGAATTCTTCCGTGACCCTGTGAGACATTATTTTTGCCTAGGTTCATATGATTAAAATAAATTTCTATCCCACTTCAATCGAATGAAATTGAGCGACCATTTCAAATATTAAAAATTAATTAAAATTGACTATAATATCGGAAGGTAAATGAACTACCTATGTTATACAATAGTATCTCGAAGCAAAAGATAATACTTTTCTGCGGTAGAAATTATCAAGCGTTCTCCTTGCTATAAGCACATGGTTATCAATCTGTTCCAGCGCTGTTTAACTGCGAAAATCTGATAACTTTGTGTGTGCAAGAGGGATAGCAAAGCGATGACGGAAAAAATTGTGGAAGAATGGGTGAAGAAACGAGCGCTAACGAGTTTTGACAGGTAGGCTAAAAAAAATTTGGGAATTAGAAATAAAAACTTTTTGCTGTTTTTTTCACCACACTTTTCGTCACCGTCACCCTAGATAAAAACGCAAGAGCGTTGAAACTCGTGCAAAAAATTTTGTTTCATTCTGGACGGTCATAAAAAGCAGTTTCATCTCAAAATGTGGTAGAGCTCCTCCACATCTCGTCTGAATTAGTTGCTGGCTTTTAAGGAGAAAAATACAACGCGATCAATATAAGTGGTCTCCTGGTCCTTGCTGCTGAGCCCAGAGTAAAGATCGCTCAGAACAAGCGACTGATTGCCTACCATTAGTTTACTAAGAGGAGCAGAGGTTAAATGAAATCTGGCGTCCGCGTTTGGCCCCTCCTAACGATGCTCAGGGAGTCCCATCCGCGGCACGCTATTTTTGACTCGTAGCGATCTCCACCAGAGAGCACTTAGGGGATCAAATCTCAACTGAAAAATCCTCCGAATATGCGACTCTTTTATTTACCGATGTCAAATGCAGGCCAGAGGAAGGAAAACTCACAAATTTTGGTGAAGCCATCTGCTACGTGATAATAAACCAATAGTATAGTGTTTAGTTTTTAATAAAAATGAATATTGAGTGTTTCTTTCATATACTTTCTTCGAATTAACTCAGTTAATGTTTATTCTGTCCGAGACTATTTCTTTCACAAAAATATTGATAGTCCTTCGATAATATTATAGGATATGCTGATATATTATCAATCACTACGAAATGATTTTGTTTTCTTTCTTCCATGCGCAACCTACGTGGCTGCATAGACCTCATCCTTTTCCTCTGGTGGATATTTTTTTCTATTTTGAGTGTGTCATTCGACTTGTAAAATTTGGCGGAGCATAGCATGACGGGATGCACTCAGAGCGCACTCAACTCATTCGCGTTGCCTCTCTCCGCTCGCCCTGTATTATTTTCGTGTTCTTTTATTCCATTTTGGAATGGTCTCAGTCTCTTGAGTTAGTTTCATAGCTATCTTCCGTAAAGCTTTTATGCCCGAACCTCAAGGCCAGAATCCAATTCTTCGTTTACAATGTCGTCCGCCAGAGGACATCTACAATCTAAAATTTCTTGCTCTTAATAAAGGCAGAAAATCATTTAGGTGCAGGAATGCGAACGTTAAAATTTTACCTTCGGCTTTTTCCTTTCCTTCTATCGTAGTTTTTCATCATTTAAAAAAACAATAGAAAAAATAATGTCTTGATACAAATTGGGAAATTAATTTTTTACGTGTCCAAAAATTCTACTTCTATAATTAGTAGTTACTTTTTAATTATTTTCCTCCGTAGTAGAATTATTTTTACATAATAATGGATAAATTTCATTTTTTTAAATCTTCCCCTTTGTGTTTATCTTCCCGGTGTTTTTTTTAAAGATAAAAGCAGTTAATTAACAGCGTAAATTTGAAGAAAATTAAAACATTTCACTGTGACAAAATTCTACCCGCACATTGGTGAACGTTGAGCGACCAATTAAATTCGATTCGATAATTTTTTTTCAGCCTACACTTTCTCTAAAAGCCATTTAAGTGGAGTTATTTTAGTGGAAGAGGTACAGTAATAGAAATAAAATAGAAATCAATAGGTGACAAGCCTTCTAGGAATAAATCCTCACCTACGACGACATCTTCCCGATTTAGGTACTACTAAATTTAGTAGTACCTAAATAGTAAGTTTTTTTTTTAGTAAGCACATGCTCTAAGCATTAAAATATTAGCACGGGGGCTTTTCAAATATCGAAATATGTTTAGGAAGTGGTGTTATACCAAAGGGTTTTGTTATATACTGAATACGGAAGGGCTAATCATCGAAATGTTATGAAGACAAATATATTCATTAGACGTTGTTAAATTAGATAGATAGAAAACATTTGTTTTTTGTTAAAAAGATAAAGATTAGCCTTAGACTCCGGAGTAGGAAAAATTATTATCCATTATAGTCTGATCAATCGTAAACTTTTAACTTTCGTTTTCCAAAAATTAATTCTGAGTTTTTCCAGCAGCACACGAAAAAGTAACAAAAATAGGTAACCAGTAGTTTCCCTTTCTTTTTTCCAACTCTTGTCATTTCCCATCAGTCCAATTAAATTATTTTCCTCGAAGTGCTGTGCTTAAGAAGGTGCCTCACCATCTCAGTATTAATGAGAGGCTGGTAACCATTTAGGTGCCTTCCGCAGAGTCTTGATGGAACGGCGCAAGTGTGTTTCAATTTTTCACGCAGCTGTCCCGACAACTTGGCTTCTGGGTTTGCCCTAACTGCGATCTCGGCATACCTGTCTCGCCTTCAAGTACACGTCCCGTTTTTTTATAAGGGCAAATGGCATAGGAACTCCACGTATCACCAGGATACCTGCCAGCGGGAGGTGGTGGGTTTGGTGGGATGCAGTAGGGCGGGAATGTACATATATATTTTTAGTGCCTCACTTCCTGTTTTGGGATACAATTTTCCCGAAGCATCGCAGCCTTCGGCTCGAGTTTCGCTGGATTTCTGTTCACGCCGTGTTTTCAAATGAGTGATCTACGTACTTCTGTTCCGTATTTTTGTTGTATTCCCCGGAGGTGTATCCTCGAAAATGAGGAGCGAGAGTGGAAACTGGCAGCTGTGATCGCCCAATCATGTTCATGCCTCTGAGTGATATCCCGAAAAGAAAAATAATGGGGAGCATTACGAATGTCGTTTTGGGTGGAATTTCGCGTCGTGTTCGAAGGAAACTTTTATTTTTTTTTCGCCGTCCGTTGTAACACGAGTTTTCATGTCCGAAAAAAAGTGAATATTCGAGAAACAAGTGAGAAATTTTATCGTGATTCACGGCAAGGTGAATTTTTATGCTGAATATTTTATTGATGCTCTGCATTTAGCTTCGCAATTACGTTTAAGTGAGTGTATTTGAACGGGCGGGTTGCATGTGCATGTACACAACATGCCTATGCTTTTTTTCAATTTTTCCGTCACCTACATCCTTTGGTGCGTAGTTATACAATCGGGAGCAGAATAATTTGTAACTCACTAATTTTTGAAGAGCTGAGTCAATGTCAATGTGTAGAGCCAACATGTGATGGGGCATTGTGGACTAAGTAATGAAATTTACAAATGTGGGAATGTAAATTACCGTACATATTTACTTTTATGTTTTATATTCATTGAGGATCCAGTGTTCGTTGAACCTTAAATTTGGAATTTGAATTTCTTCAACGCCTTATAAATGGAACTGTTCTTTAGTTATCACCCGCTTATCCAGAAAAAAATAATGAAAAAAACTTAATCTACTGCGGATACAATTGTAACGAACCTGAGACTTACAACTTAAAAGACTCGACCACCTCGCGCGCGCAACTTACTTACGTGCGGTAATTTAGTGGGGCGCTTTATGTAACCCAGTGCTGGGACAATTCCACGGGCCTACTTCAGTCTGCGGATTATTCGACGGAC
>LYUA01000022.1:1210120-1220765 GCA_002093875.1 Calopteryx splendens
ATTCATTCCTTCCATCATCGATCAATCCGTCATGGATTGATCCCCTGAGAATTGAAATGGCATTCGTAAAAGCACATTTATTTAGATTCATCAACTCCTTCGTGAAAAATACAGCTGCTCATCCATAATGCCTTCTTGATATTTTTCCTCTGTTAATTATCCCAATTCCAAAACTTCATCGTTACAGTTCTCCACTTGATAAAATATATTTATCTCGGAAATAATATAGGTCCGCTTCAGAGTTTCCTGAAAGAGAAGAATGTACTTTTATGCCGGACATTTTATGTCAAAAAAAAAGCCCTTACAAGTTTTGATTTATTATCCTCATTCAACTGGCATTAGGGTTGGATTTGCTGAGAACGTTCTGTTTGTGTCTTGCATGTCCTAAAATGCTGGCAGGTCCAAACATGTTGTCAAATCTTGACATCGACCGCAGCGAAAGTGAAATAGGCACTGGTGGGATGAAGTCGTGAGTCACACCTTAATAAAAACCTCCATTAGTGGGACGTAGAAAAATTGTTCCCAGTTCTCCTGAGAGCGTTGTTGTCCGTAGCTGAATGCTGCGACATAAGATGAAAAATATATTCTAGGATTAAACTTGTTTGGTGAGTTTTAATCGGTTGTTACTGCACTGTGGTTAATGAATACTGAATTTTTAGCCAGATACACTGTTGGAGTTTTTCTCAATTATTTTAAATACAATAAATATAAAAATAATTAATATAAGAGCAGCGAAATTTCCGCTTAGTTGTCTGTAAACACATGAACCACAACCTGATGCAGTGTGTTCGGTAAGTTGCGTGGTTGATGTGTTACGTCTGCTAATGAAGTTGGGAAAGAATTAAGATATTATGTTTTGAATATTGATGCTCTTTCTCCGATCTATACTTGATGCGATTTCTTCGCTCTCACTTTGTTCGTCGTTTTACGATGAAATCGAACAAAAGAGGTGATAATAAATCTAACTATTCTCAAGAAATGAAATGTAGAGGCAAAGAGCCAAAATAGTGGCGGGGATTATGAATGCCAGTTCCTGCCGAAGATAATATCAGGATCAGAAAAATGTTGGAAATCTCCCAATCAGGTGGGAAAATGTTCAGGCGGTGCACACCAAGAGGATGCGGTATTAACTGGTAATGACGATAGATTTTGCTTTTAATGATGAGAAAATCCATCTGGTTGCGCGACCGAGAAAGAGGTTTCCCGAACCAAATGGGCACCACGGTGGACAACTTCCTACATTCATGCGTATAAAGCTCCACTATTTTATGGGAAAGGAGATAAACATTCCAGATATATTTAACAAGCCTTTTTTCGTCATTTACCTCGCAACCACAAATTAATTTTTTATCCAAACAGTCATTAGTCGGCCATTTTGTTATTGCGAGTTATACTGTGGATAGTTATCATAGAATGGTCCTAAAATATAAAAAAAAACTTTTTTTTCCACAATTTTATTTTTGCTCACCCCTCCTCGAATTTACATTTTTCTGGTCAACCTTCTGATACGTGAAGTATTCTGATCCCCGCGGGATGTATGCATACCCGGTGTAAAAAATAATTTTCTGCAGTCCACCTGAAGATGACTTTAGATTCGAAATCCGGGTAGTGCAGTAATAAAATTGTTGGATAAACAAAGTTTTTGACATTGTCACAACTGTTATTAGCAACAATGTTCTCTCCGTCGTGCAATACAAAACCTTGCATACATATCCATTCCTAAGAGGCATTATTAAGGGAGAAACATTAAATAGCGCACTTAATGAAATCGATGCTCTTGGATATTTCAACATCGAGATCGTTATTTAGAGGTATCGCCATAATCCATTTCAGTTGCATTTCCTGTGCGAAAATTTCATAATCGTACCTACCTAATATTTTCATAATCTACTGTCTGTTCTCCACTGTGGCGGATTTTTTTTTGTAATGTCATCCCGCGATCATCGCAAATTCATCCCAAATGGCGTGGCGTCGTAAGACGCGACGACCTGAAATTTTCAAATTCAATCCTTGGTTTCGAATTTCGCATCCATCTGCGTCATTTCCTTTTTTTATCCCCCCCCCCGTCGTCTTTCTCCTCGTATCGATTCGAGCGATCGTACTCGCGGAGGTGCCGTGAGCGGCGACCTTTATCCACGCAACGGCTGTTGCCGCAACTTGATATGGGGGGACAGAAGAAAAGAGGGCGGGCGACTTCGAAGAAACGGAGGAGAGAGAGAGACAAAAAAAGTAAGGAAGAGGAAGATGAATCCGCTGTCGCCCGGGAGACGCCGAGGGATGGGGGAAGTGCCCATTTTGTTCACTCACTCAACCTGGGTGTGATGTTCGCCGTCTGTCGAGCACATCACAACCTCCTTGAGTGAGCGACCAAGGTGATTGGCCGATGTCTTCTGGGAGCCGCGCCACCCGGGTGCTGGTAGTCCGCAGTCCGAAGAAAAAAGGAGCAGGAGGCCATCGAGGAAGTGGAGCGGCGGAGTTTAAATCTGTTTTTCTACTGTCAGTCCCCCGGCTAGAGTGCCGTCCGGTTTGGCGTGTATGGCGAGTCCGTCAGTCTATATTACCTCTTTTGTGTTTATAATATATTCCATCTCTCAAGGGACGTGGAAAATATAATAATGTTACTTCTGCATAACATTCTAATGTATATCTATCTATCTGTGCATGAATTTATAAACTGAAAAAAATTTTGCTTCTGGATTTGTCCCTTGCAAAGGGCGACAGGAAGTAATTATTTTCATAATTCTTGGTGAAACCAAAATCTTTTCCATTTTACCCCTAATCAAGAATATAACCCTATCCGCGAAAGAAGCAATGTAATATCTGAGGGAACTTACTGGTGGATATACAAAATTATTAATGCATACTTTTATTTATTTTAAAGTTAGGCACATACAGCGTAACTTGAATTCATATTTTTTTATATAAGGACTAAATATCGATCATGATGTGTCTTGTTCATATTCTTATAATAATTACAGATTAAAACTGATGTTTATCTAATTTTATTTCGCGTCTCAGTTCGATTATAGTTATTATAGCCTTTGGACTACAGGATCCACAAAGGAGAATACACACAAGAATCGTTTGAAAAATATTAGTGAACTGAAGATTTCGGATTTTATAGCTCTGGGATATACAAAAAAATAAATACATTATTCTTCATCTAGGAATACCTACCGTTTCTTAAAGAGCACGTATGACTTTATCATTCCCTGAGTCTTAACTAACACCACGGAAATTCTTGTAAGATTCATTTTCAGAAGAATTACCTACTCTTGCTGTAGAAAATCACGAACTGAATTATATGAAATGAATGAAATTACGAATGATAGACCAATATCTACACTATTACTAAATCTTGTTGGAATGTATTTGTTATCTTTTATTTCACCGCTCTTGGAATTACGTATAAGAATTCAAAGTTGTTAGTTTTTTTTAAAGTTCTATATATATGGTTTGTTTAAATGAGTTTTCCTAGGCATTCCAAGAAAGTTTGGTTTTAGCTCTGGCTAGCCAATCTGCTTTTGCTAAGCATTTGTTTGTTGAGTTCTTCAGTCATTTTCTGTGCCGAACTCTTCATGTAACGAAGCGTTTAATCCTTAAAAATGCATTCGGACATTCCCGGCACCTTCCTATCCAGCGAATATGATTGGTTTATTTTGAAATATTTACATTTCCCTGGTACATAATTAAATTTATTCTGCTGTTTGTAGATATGACTATATAGGCGTCAAATAAACATTACATTGAGACTACTATCCCGGCGGCAAATCTGTTTCAGTCGGACGTTTCACGGCATCAAATTTGGGGCAGAATTGTGGAGAGCGAAACTAAACATTATCGTCGTAAAGTTATCTGGCTAAACCTCCTCCCCAGTTCTTACCTGATATCAATCGTCGCCCCTCTCTCGTCCTTTCAGAAACCCCCTTCCTAAAATCGTATCCCATCCATGCTTCCTGCGTCGAACCCAAAAACGGACCACAATAATGACAGGACGACACTGGAACGATATTCTTTGGAGGAGATTTCAGAATTTACAAAAAAAAATATTCATGATTGGGGAGTCGGCTCGAAAGCACACGAAGGTTAGCTTTTTCAATTCAATTTGTTCTGGGCGTGGAAGCATTTTGTGGGCGGGGCTAGAGGGGGGGGGAGAGAGAGAGAGAGAGGNTTTGTGGGGGGGGCTAGAGGGGGGGGGGAGAGAGAGAGAGGGTGGTCGGGGAAGGTTTTAAATCATGCATGCGGGCGAGCGGTATAAGGGATCGCGGAAAGCGTCATGGGCCACTGATATTTCGTACGGATTGTGTGTGTGTGTGCGGGCCGTCCACAATGCTCCACAGTGGCTGCATTCATTTCCTGCCCAAAGTGGGCTCGCTGATTGTGTTCAGGGGGATGATGCACCCGGCCATAATTTTCATCGCCAACCTGCGGGCGCTAGTCTGGAAACGTCGTCCGGAATTCATTTGTATCCAATGTCCGGCAGTGGGTCGCCGAAGCTTCCTTTTTTTTAAAAAAAAGGGGAAAAAAAAGAAATAAAAAAAGGCGCCGATCACCGACCCGGAAAGTACACGTTTGTGTATCGGCGCATGGTGTAAAGTTTAATGTGGATGCAGGACAGTAATGTATGCGAAATTTGAATGCAGACCTCCAAAAGGAGACACTGCTGTTTTAGCTTTGGATTGATTGCATTTGAATATAGTTTTGGGATTTAGGAGCGTCAATACAAATTCCCGTGTCGGTTGGAACCATTTAAAGCGATACCTTGAAGGTGATTCAAGTTTACATGAATGATTTAATTTTATGAATGTCGAAAAAGTAGGTTATTAAAGTTCATTTTTTCCCTAGGCTTGGTGCTTTTGAATTTATCCTTCCTCGGTGACTTTTAGTTTTGGTAGAAAGAGAATGCAGCGGTCTTTAATGGTGGTAACTTTGGAGTTTTACGGAAGGCGATTTTAAAGTGTTCGAAGAGAAAAAACCTCCAGCGGGAAGAATTGTGTCTTTAATCCGCATACACTTCAGTCGGAAGAGAGCTTCTCTTGGAAAAATTAAAACTTTCCTCGAAATTATTAATATCCCTAGTGTTCATTTCATACTCGCTAGATTGGGAGCAACCCATTGATGTTTATTTTACACATTAGCGTCAAATATAAATCAATGAGAGGTTCTTTGCAATAAAACCTAGTTTCAGTTAAATTCTCGAGGACTCAGTCATTGCCTACCAAAACCTTACGTAAGTGGCACAAGAAGGCATAATCTTAGTAGTTTCCTCGTCGCAAAGAAACTGAGGGCATGCTATGCAGTGTTATTTTTCAGTGATAAATTCAATTCTCATTCAATTCATCGAATGATTATCGCAATCTTCTATTACATTGACTAAATATCTCTCCTAATTAAGGTATATTGATCCACGCCATGAATTGCGTGTAAGAAACTAACCTCTGGAAGAGATCTGCCTTTGTAAAATTTTTTTATACTTATTTGCATTTTAAGCCATTTAAAATTTTATTTCCCCTTTGTAAGAAAATGTAATTAACTAACCCACTAAGTTCATCAGACGTGTGGAGGAAACATTTTTCCATCTCGTCCGTGTAACCAGGGATGCCGCACTCTGGCTAGTCAATTCGAAAGGAAGCCTTACCTATATCCTCAGTGTTGAGCTCCGGCTCGGGTATGAGTGTCATAATTTCATAATAATACATTTATATTTTTCTGTCTATAATGCTAAATAACCGAAACTGTTGTCACTCACAACTCCAGATTACTGCATTTCCTAAAGAATAGTGTGCGTCAAACTGTTCATCGTTTCAAAGGGCAAAAGCATCTCCATCACTGGTAAGTGTAGAATTTATTAAAAATTATTATTTTTTTCTATTTGAGATAATTCTTACATTTTTTTAAATAGCTATATTATCTTCGATCAGCGATAGATAACTTGAGGAGCGAGCAACATCCGAGTTCATTTGCCGTGCGATCGCGGCTGAAAAAGTAAAAGAAGAACGTATAAATTCGTGGTGCGGCCCCTTTTCGCTTAATTTCATTAATAGCAGAACGACTGTGCTAAAACTTTTCTGTGCCCGGATAGCGTCTGCGAGGCGGGCGCACTTAAAAACGCTTAACTTGCTAGCGAGGATTTAATGTTTCGCATTTGCGCGAATGGGCGAATTACGTCGGCGCGAGTGGCCGCGTTTAGCCGGAAGCGTTGACGCTGAAGAGGAAATGATTGTCCTTTGTTTTTCTCCGGAGAATGAAGACGGTGAGGGAGAGTTCAGGAAAGGAGAGGGGAAGGGAGGGGGGAGTGTGGGAGTGGCTGAGGGGTTGGCGGGAGGGCTGGCTCGAGGAAGGGGCGGGCGATTATGCGTTTCAGGAGAAGGGTTTGGGGAGTGGTAGGGGTTTGGAGGGGGTCCTTTCTCCATCCTTCGAAAACGACGCCCGCATATGCCGCCGCCTCAGGGGCTAGGAGGAGAGGGGAGGCTTGAGTGAGGAGGAAGGGGGTAGACCCTGTGGGGCAAGGGCTATACTGCTCCGCCGCGAATGAGAATCAAGGAGATTCGGTGGTGAATGACTATGAGTGGGGCAGGGCCGAGGGAGAGAGGCAAGAGGTCGAAATTACCCCTCTCACGCAGGGTTGCCAACGGAGCAGCTCTTAAGAGCATTTCGAAGCCAATGGTTATGGACATACATATGGGAGTGTTTTGCCCCGATGCCAGAAGGCGACACCGGATCTCATGTCCCGTTACAGTTTTTAATGTGTTATATTTTATTTTATTTGTGATTTTTATTTTTATCGCTATCACATTGTTATCGTCTTAGGCTGGCCAATTTCCCACATTTCTGCGTATATACGTAGGTTTTTTTTAGAAAATCGGAGACAAAAATACAAAGTATTTGTTTCACATACTGGGATAGGTATTGAGTTAATTCAGTTTCATAAGTCAAGTAATTATTTGCTTTTATATTACGTTAAAATTTTAAATTTTGTGTCGGCCATTTTTCTCTTACGGCGATTTGTATATTATCTGCTTTATGTAGTAGTCGGGGCAATCGCCAGCTAATTGTTTTTGCAAACATAATAGTCCTGCAGAGGATAGTATGGTTAGGATGAGTGTTCCCATAAATGAAATTCTACTATTCTTGTAATCCAATTGTAATTCTTATGCGGCCTGATATATATTATTATTATACATTTTATCATGGCATATATTGAATTATTCCCATATATTCCTCTCTTAGATTTCTTAAAATGTTTTCTTCCATCTTCCATTTCCTTCCTTTCTACTTATCTTACGAATTCATCGTGACTCAAGCCCATCTATTAATTCTTTTCGTAGGGTATTTCATGTCGTTTTCTTCTCATCTGTATATTTCTCATTAATCACCATGCCTGTTAGCTGGATTTTCATATAAATCTATCGCCTCCAGCATTTGATTTCGAAGTTACTTTTATCTCTTTCATCCGTGATAACTTATGCTTGCTCTTTTTCTTTTTATTCATTTTTGCTCCAATTCCCATTTTCTTATTGAGTTTGTTTTCTTTATTCCCCGTAGGTGCAAAGTTTGCCGAATACCTATTGTCGAGTACTCAACGGTCGCAGACCTAATTTATACGAGTATTTATAGTAGCGGTCTCTTTATCGCAAACCGTTATTTCTTCTCCCACATTCTCATAAATACATAAAAGAGGATTGGGAGGGAAATCCGCCGGCAAAAAATCAACATTTCCCTGGATATGACAGTAATGAAAAGTACGTGCTTATTGGTGCTAATATGAGCCTTGGTGATGGTAAAAAAAATTCAAGTCCGTGCATCGTTACGCGATTTCGTTCAGCATCTGTTTTTATGATTTCATTTCGGATAGTCGGTGAAATAATTACGACCTGCGTCATCACTGAAGCGCTCGAAGAGACGTTTTTATTTTGTGCCAGCCGGCGTCCTTTCCTCGGATCTGATCTTTTTCGCTATATAGTTGACGCGTTTTCTCTCCATTCTCTTCCCAGCCACTCCCCTCCCTTCGGCCGACAACTTTTCGTTACCCGCGAAATTGAAAGCGGACAGCTTCGGGCTCCCACGTTGAATACTACCGACCTCAGCCCCGTAATTTGGTTGTCAAGACGTCTCCTGCATTATTTCACGGGCATGTCGCTTTTCGGCCGTTTAACGCCACCCCCATTCGACTCCGGCGTCTCCGCTCGTGTAAGCGCTCTGTATTAATTTGATATTTTTTTGCGTGAAAACGTGTAAAATGCTTTCATCGTCAATACGTTTTGTGGAGGTATCTTACCCAGCAGTTATTATGAGCAATTTCTCCCCGTTATTAAAAGTCACCATCACGAATGTCACGTAGTACCGCCTGGTAACACAACGAGACTCTTATCCTCCTCACCCATGTTATGACCAAATGCAAATTATGGACCTATTACGTTACACCATTGTCCATTTTATGTTATGAGATTGGCTTATTCTATGTGATGCTATACTGTCTGTGTAAAGAGGGCTGCTTTTATAAGAGTACTTGATTTCCCCGGTCATGGAAATGGCGTTAAATTTAATATATACCTAACTTTCTTAAATTCCTACAATATTAATGCTATAGTAGACTCGATTCGATCAAGTCCGGAGAACCTTTATTTTGGTATTTTTGAGACAGGGTTTGTAATACTTTCCATTGATTTATGTAAATATTTTCCTACCAATAATGAATTCCATCGACTTTTCGAGAGAGTAACCACGGTTGTGTATAATCTCTCTTCGCCGTCCGGAGTTTTTCCCCTTACATTTGATCCCAAATATATTATTATTTTATTTCTTCGGCAGCAAAATCAGTTTAACCATTGAGTGTGTGTGTGTCTAATTCTTTTCCAGTGTCCAGTAGTTGTTCCAATCCAGAAAATTTGTCTGCTCGCAATCTGTTTTTTGAGGGAAATCATCGTTTCTTGCACCTCTCCACGTAAAAATCTACGATTTACGCTAGTATAATGCGTATTTCAGTTTCCTAATTCATTCTAAATATTTTATCATGTAAATAAATATGATAAGATAATACTTGCGCATGAAAGTTACCTGGAAAATAGCGTGTCCCTCGTGCATAATTTGAAATCGTTACGGCTTAAAATGAGGCTGACGTGGTAGAAATGCGAACTAATATAATTCAGTTTTTGTGGGAAAATAACTGATGGAATTTAAATTATTTTGTGTAAAGTTGTAAATGATACCTCCATCAAGTTTAACAAATCCGAAGATCCGGCAGGGTAGGGTATTTGCAACCCTTTTAAACTTGGCTCACTTGTATTTTTTTAAATTAAGTTGTCCCCAACGATATGAGGACGAGGTTAAACAACTTCGTTTTTCGTTTGAATAGACTACGTTATCATTCCTTGATCCTTATTTGTATTTGTGACTTCAGATACGGCAAATGTTTCCCATGTCTGTCATTTAATACCGGTGATAACGTCATTGCCTTGTTAAATAGCCTCGGTGAATATTTGACCCTGCTAAAACTGCTAATGAATATTTAAATAGTGTATTGCGATTTAAATATTCATTTTTACATTTAAATATACTCGTACATTTCACGGGGTCTCCGTAAGTCTTCCAAGAATTAAGATAAATGCGATTTTATAGGTTATTTTAACCGTGCGCATTGTCTATAAGCAACGAATGGATGCACTGTATTTTAATAAAAATGCCTTTTTGCTTATCGGCGTATTTGATTGTATGCAGTGCCTAAGCTCCTCATTTCATCCCTTCTGCCGAATAATTTCCTTTTTGATGTTTCATTTTTCGAAGCAGTCATTTTGGTGCATTATTTTCAGTCTGAACGATACACCAACAAAAACTGTCGGTAAATAGTATATGTACGTTAAACGTAGGCGGATTGTCACCTGCACTTTGTCTTGAAGTAAAACCTCGAATGGTGCCCTCAGACACTGTCTTCCCTCTTCGCCTACCCGTGTTAACATGGGAAGACGTCGCCGATTACAGACACAGCGAGGCTGTAACGTATGGATGGGGTGAGCACAGCTGTGCGGCCCTACCGATGGCAGTTGATCCGCCTGGAAAAAAAAGGCTGTTAACTTTCAAAATTTAAGTACGCCCAACTTTCTGTTCCTTTGAAACAACACTCACTGGTCCATCTAACACCCTAGCCTATGGGATTTTTTGTCGAGCGTAGTTTTCCCTCTATTTCTCTCTATCCAGCTCAAGAAAGGCCCTAAAGTTGGGGGTTGACTTTCCCCTGCCCCCATTCCGTCGCGACCCTCATTCACCCGAGGAGGAGGAAGAGGTCTTAGCCTCCCAGTCACCTACCCTATAACCGCTTGTAAACTGTATGCCAACCGACAAACATACTTCTTCTCTCCTTGCACCCGGCGCAGCCTTCTGGTCTCCCCTTGTTCCGGAACTAAACTACTACTGCCCCCCCCCTTATCCTGGTCGCCCCCTCTGTTCACCGAACACTCGCCGATCGCTTGTCCCTTTCTCCCTCTTCCCTTTCTTTGTCCGTCATAACCATACTCCCATCCCAAACACATCACATTTATTACCAATTAATCTGAAAACTGCCATGTTGGCCTTTACATCGGATTATTAACAACAAAAGGACAAACACACACATCCATGCCCTAGGTGGTGGATGAAAATCCGCCTAGGC
>LYUA01000023.1:38842-48943 GCA_002093875.1 Calopteryx splendens
AGGATTGCTCTTTTGCCTACCTCCCATGCTTTCAACTGAAATAATTTGGCTTATTCCTGTCATTTGGTACATTTGTTATCTATTTCCATCATCAAAAAAAATTAAATTTTAAAATGTGGTAGATAAATTTCAGTAATTAATATGAAGTAATGAATATGTACAGCAGTGGACTTTTGGTCCTTTCATTCTTGGATATTAAAAAAAATAGGCAAGGATACAAAACTTTGTACTGAAATCAAAATAATATTTCCAAAAACAAAAAAATGAGGGAGAATCTAAGGAAAAAAACTGGCTGGACTTCACTGGAGTATCTATAAAACTAATGGGACCGGGCTGGATGAAAATCCTAAGACCAAGAATCTCAGAATTTTTGGGACCAAAAATTCTGAGATGACAATATTTTCAGGATGACACAAGATGAAAATTTCAGGAAAAGGGTTCACTTATGGTCCAAGCTCTGGTTTGAATAGAATGAAAACTTATTTAGTATGGAAATGTATAATTTACTAAAACCAAGTTTTTGCAGTTTTGGGGAGCAGCAGTATTGGAAGTGCTTTTGATCGTGCCTCTGCCATGAAGCAACCTCGGATTAGAAATGGTTTCACTTCACCTTTTGGCTTGTATCGTACCGTGAGTACCTTTTTTGTGTTTTATAACTAGACATTTTCTTTTAAGTTCAATATGTTTCAATAGGTGGGAGACCAAGAAGGCAGCTTAACACCTTGAAGTAAGTTACTAGAGACCCAATAATTATCCACTGCATTAGTATGGCATTCCATTGTCATATGGCATTCCAGTGTCAGTTTTCAAGCTGTAAAGAGGTCAAAATCCATCTCATACTAAACCCTGAACGACATGGAATCATGTATTTTATGGTGTGCTTACTAGTAGAGATGGGTCGATTCTAGTTATATTTATTCTGATCCTATTATTTTTCAGTTCCTAAGCTATTGATTTGTGATAGTTGATTCTATCTATTCAGGAGTTTTATCACTAGGGGCTCATTTTAGATATTTATTCCATACCTAAAAAAGAAATATGAGAATATGAAACAATAATCGATATACCATGCATGAGCATCTAATATGCACGCAAAATTTTGCACACCAGTTTTCAAGCCAGATCAAATGGAAAAAATATTTTACATTAAAAATTTCTTGGTAAAACTGTGTAAACCATATCATTAGATTAATCTTGATTGGTATCTTGATCACATAGTGCTTTGAAAGAAACTTAGGAATAGTGCCTCTAGTGGCAGAAGTTGATAATATATGATGACGACTCGTCTCATCCTCCTCATTGGTTCTTATGATAAAGCTTAGAAGTTGCTCTAACCAATTGGTTGCTTAGAAGTTGCTCTAACCATTGGTTGCTCTAACCAAAGTGTGTGCACACACAATCATCCTGTGAAATCTGTGAAATTCGAAGTTCCATTTGAAACAGGAGGCTTTGAGTCGACTATATCTGGGTGTTCAAGGTCAAAATCATATTAGTTAGCCAAGATATTGCAGCCATTGCTGAGTGCATTACAGAATCAGTGTGAGAGGCATACGATGAAAATAAATCAAAATAAGTAAAGAAAATAAGTAAATTAGTAAAGAAATTATCAAAAAATAGGAAGTTAAGCTAAGAGCTATGAGAGAGTCTATGAGAGATAATTAGGTTTATCATGGTTTATGCAGTATTGGAGACAAAGTTAGGATAAGAATGTGCACTAGTTAAAATACCATTTACAGATGGTAAGGGACAGAAAACCTTAGTTAAAATGGAAGAAAAGATTATTGAAAAGCAGCGCTTTTGAATATTGATTATTGAAGAGCAGACCACGACTTTAATGTCTTTGACTGGCTGGTCTGCAAGCCAAGCAAGTTTTAAGAATGCATATTTCAGAAGGAATGTTTTAAAAGAGTCTAAATAATCGCTTACATTTTTTGAATAATCAATCTATCACACCATGATGTGATCTCTTTTCTTACTATCACTAAATGTTTCAGAGCTCCCCCAATCGGTTTTCGGAGCTTGCACTAAGGCCATCACCCCAGCCACACCAGGTGTCTGCACCAATCCAGCAGCAACAACTCCAGCAGCAACCCTTGCTTGACTATGCCACTTCGGACACCCTACGAGCTCTTCATCGGCTCGATCCCTTGGAGTTGGTGGCTCGAGTGGAATCCAAGCGCAGTCGCCTTCGTGCCACACGTGAAAGGCAGGACCGTGAAGAGGGGCAAGCAGTGGAATCCTCGGGAACTGGAACCATTGGGGCCGTTATGTTGGGCACTGAACCCGGGGGGAGAGTTGTGGTGATGGGTGTTGGGGAGGAGTGGAGAAGCAGTCCAACTATTGGCAGGATAGCTGCCACATCGGGAAGTGGAACCATGTCTGAAGAGAACAGGACACCCTTGCCTGAATGACGGGTCCTTTTCCCAATCCCCTTCCCCTCGGAACCGAATAGGTAGGGCAGCGGGCACACTAATGCCATGGGCCTGACAACCCATAAAGGGTGCCATTTGCTTTCATCATTTGCGCCTCCCAAGCATGACCCATCCTTAAGGTTCCTATTCGTGGAGTTGTTAACATGTTACCATGGCCAGTGACGAGGGATTTGACCCTCATTTTTTTGTCATAGTTGATATTACTTCCAGCATGGCATATGTACCATGTTTTGGGGGTACTGGAGGTATCCATAAGTCCTCTTGCCACATGGGTGTCCATCAAACGATACTAATATCATGTGGTTTTTTAGGGTATCTGAATCGGTTTTGAAGTCCTAAAGTCAGTGCAGAAAGGATCAGTTTAGGCAACCACTCGTCCCGCTATACTTTCTGTCCCAATTTTTGGAACCCTCACTCATTTTAAAACTATGGCTAGCAGTGAGGATATGCTTGGTTGTGAAAAATTGAGGAAAAAGGCTGAAGTTGGACTCAACAATGATTATGATATTCAACCTGAGAGAAGACGAAATATTTTTTCCATTTCCCTTTTATAATATTCTTGTGGATTAAAAGAATTTTGTTAGTATGTATGCTTTCTGTTCAGAAATTCACTATGTGATATTTGGGGAATTTTATTGATGTCTACAAGTAAAAATGGATTTGAAATATTTAATTTGGCTTGATACCAAATTATCCACTTTTTCTTTGCTGTGCATAAAATATTTGATGGGGAAGTCAGAATATTGAGTTGACTCATTCATTGTTTTATGGAAAATTCTTAAGATCCCCTATGAGTAAAATTTGTGATCTCTTTGGAAGAAATGTGAATATCATGATGTTTCATATTGATAATGAATAATTGAGTATCTACAATGGAGTTATATATATTATTTTTTATCACTAAAAGGAGTAACTATCCTCATATGTTCTGTTATTATTTTAAAGTTGTCTCTATGTAATCTAATGTGTATTTAGTTTCTACAAGATAGTGTATACTAGCTGTGGTGCCTTCATTTGAAATATCCTTTGAAACATACCTATTGTAGAAGGATTATTTGCAACTATTTAAAAAAATAGAAACAAAATGGTTAGGTATCATTAAATATGCAACTGCCACAGTGAAATGACTTCTGGCCAGTTAAAATTGTTAAGGCAGTGCTGCTAAAAAAGCTGCCTTTTTGGTATTTCTAAAATTTGAAACTTATATTACCTATACCATAGTAATTTCCTCATAATAATATCATAGCAATGCAGTAATTTTCCAATAACTTCAGATGACTCGATAACTTACTATCACTTAATTTGTAATTGTTGGCTATGAGAATGAATTATCGAATTCAAAGGTTTCTTGTCAGCTGTTTATGAGGCTCATCATCTGAGGTGTATCATTTAAAAGAATAGTTGAAAGATTTATGCTGTAATTCTCAAATAATAGAGAATCAAGAGATTTCGAGTCTGATCCTGTTTGGTTTCAATTCCTAGCTGACATCCTTGTGTGTTGCTCATGAAATACTGTGTATTATGTAACGGAGACATTGTTGCATGTAGGCTTTCAAAGAAAAAATTGCACTACCCTATTGCTATACATGACTGCCAGACTTCTTGTGATGTCTCGCATTTTTTACTAACTCCCTTAAGTGTGTTGCCTGGAAGCATATTACTGGTTCAGCTGAGAACTTAATAAACACCTTTTAGGGTTTGTTTGGATCCCCTTAAAGTATTGCTATTAAGAATTAAGAGAGTTTTGAAATACTTTCCTGAGGAAATTATTTAAGGAGAATGTAAAATCACCAACAGTAGTCAGCATACCTTGAGCAGTATGCTCTGTGTTCCTGCAGTGGCGTATTTAGTTGTATTAGATTTTGAGAGTGGTTGATGGAAGTATGGTGAAGTGACAAACTGAGAACCTGAAACCATGTAGTAATGAAACTGTGCTCAGTTTTAAAGTGGTAGCATAATTTGTATGATGAGCTAAACTAAGTTCTAAATTCTAAATGTAAAATAGCAAAGAATATTTAGAGCACAATTCAGGGCTCAAAAGAGTTGGATGCTAGGTTGTCACATTACCTAGAATATTCATCATGGTGCCTAGTAATTTTGCATAGTTACTCATTTATAGTCATGCTATCATAATACCAATGTAGTATAATGTGATTATGAAAGTTCTGGTAATGCATTGAATTTATACTAAATGCATGGCCATGCTAGCGGAAAAGTTTGCATGAATCCTCAACCTTTGGATTAAATTCTTGTACTCCGTTCATCACTATTGAGCAATACACTTTGAGAGAAACAGAAAAATTATCATAAAATTTCATCCATCAGGACTAAAGTTTTTGAATAATCAGGGTAGAAATTTATTTTAAGGCTTAAACTATATATATATAAATTGAAAAGTTCAGGAATTGAAGCCCTGGATCAACAGAATAATCTGGCTCAGTTTGTCAATGGACCTGGACCAATATGATTAATATTTCTGACCTATATACTTGTGTATGATGACATAGCATTAATGGATCAGTGTGTCAAGCAAAAGAATTTCAGTAAGTACTTTTTTACTGCAAGTGCAAAAATGTACATTGGATGAAGAGAAGAATGGAAGAGCATTATGCTGTAATGACTTGGATGAAGAAACTTTCCCGGAAAAAAATTGTTCCCAAAACAAACTGACAAAAGATGTATGCATGGCACCAAGCACACATGGCACCAAGCACATAATAGTTAGTGCACTGTAATGTGACAAAAAAAACTCACTGCATGTTCCTAAGGGTGTGGGTTGGAACATCTTGAGTCCCCTCCACTCAAATACGCCACTGCATTCATCCCCATAGGGCTATATTTCCATCTTCCTCTGTCTCTCACTCTCCCCTCTCTCTATCTCCTCATTTGGTGCTATATAACAGTCAATCATTAACACCTCCCTTTGCCAATTCCACTGCCTTCACATGTAATGTTGGGTTCCCTTTCTCTCCCTCATATCTCTTTATCCCACTTTATCTCTTTCCACCTACCCAAATATTGGAAGTGCTGAGGTATATAATTAGGTACACAAAGTCAATTTAGGCATTACTACTTGGGACACTTGAAGAGAAAGGAGAGAAAATGGAACATGGGTGGCATTAAGGATCAGGGTTGTGTGTAGATGTATGTCATTATGAGCTTTGAAAAAATGGTGTTGTAGAAGACCATGGACTCAATTGTTACATTTGGCTGTTATTATCTCAGTCACTATTGCTGAAAGCTAACTTGAAATGACTTTCCTAATGTGAAATGTAAAGCATGAAACGCTTCATACAATGGAGTTCGTCTGTAGTAACAGAGTTCATATATGGCCTTTGAATGTATTACAGAGGTGCATTTCAGACCTACTGGGAAGTGATTGTGATGTAGGCATGCTTCTTACCTATAAAATTAGAGGATAGGGAGTTCCTTATAAGTTCTCTCTTTTTACATTCCTTTTTGCAGAGATTAGTGGCACAATTTTGAAAGAAAATAACCAACCCTGCATTAAAATGGTTTAAATGAAGATTATGTACTTTATATTGCTCTTAATTGCTCATTAATTGAACAGTTACGAGGAAATGTTGTATTCCATCTATGTTAGATGCAGTCAAAAAAGCTGTCTATTTAGCATTAACATAAGGGGATTTTCAATATTCCCAAGTTCTTCCTTATTGTTGAAGGATGTTGATGTATATTTCAGAATTAAGAAGAGTAATTTTAATATCTTTTTTTAAATATTCCCCAATTTCTTTTTTATGATTTGTCTTTTAACTTGAAATGTATTCCTAGTTAAACTTTTTGTTGTGTTCAATGTACAACCCTTACCAAGAGCTTATGATGCACACCTGCTGATTCACTGTGTATTGGATTTGTAGAAAATGGTTGGTTACACAAGGAGCACTTAACATAAAAGACAAATGCATTTCCAAAGTCAATATAATAGTCCTTTTTTTGTACATGCCATGGCTAAATTCATGCAATGTGTGGCCATGTAAGCTCCACGAGGCAGCGGGCATTTTTAGGGGAAAACTATTCGTAAGTTTTCCTTTCTTGTCGCATCCTTTCTTTGACAGTGACTCTGTTACATGGAGGCTCTCAAAGGCTGCTCACTAGTATTAAAAAGATACTCAAGTTGTTTACAAAAAAATATCTAAGGAAATAGGTTTTCACATATATTCTTACAATTTTGTGATTGCGTATTTCTGAAATTGTTTTTCCATTTAATGAGAGTTATTTTTACCAATTGATTTTTTTGAGAAAATATATTCTTCCACCTCTAAAATTAACTTATTTTTAAGATGATTTCATAAAAGGGATATGAATACTTTTGTTTAGTGGCCTCCATGTTGATATCTTTGTAATAGGCCTTGAATACCTCTATTTATACTGTATTTCTAAGAAGTACTTTCTGGTTGTTTTTATTTGAAAGAAATAAAATTGTTTACTATAGTGATGTTATATTTTATGTCCTTCCCCAAATATGCTGTTTGCTTATTCTTATTGCCTTTTATTTTTCTGTGTACCCAATTATTTTTAAATGGGAAAAATACCATTTTGGATATTGACTAGAAGGTCCTTGAACTTTGGGGCCATTGGTGATTTATAATTGCTAAGTATGACATAGGGATATGGGAGCAAGAATTACCTCCTTCCTCCTCCCTTACTAGGTACCAATACTAATTTACAGACCATTATGATTTTTAGAATAGCAATAGAGATAACATATTTCATGAACATAATAATCAATGGGTCTCACTTGGTGTAGCACTTGTGAAATCTGTGGAAATTATGCTCCCTATGCTAGTGGTGCAACAACCTAGTTAGCAATATATATACTGACTGGTGGCAGTGGGTCATTTTAATGGAAGAAAATGTGGACTGCCAAAATATTTATTAATAGTTGGTTGCATAATTATTTTTCTAACATACTTTTCCAATCAACATTGAGTAACCTTCGTTTTTTATCAGATTTCTAATTGTGTACATGGCATTATCATAAGAATTCATTTGGATTAATCTAATTTGGAACTAAATAAATTTAATCTTTTTTTAATTTTTTGTGCAGCACCAGAACTTATACTGTACATACCAACTATACATTATTTCAACTGCATGATGGCAGCACACCTTCCACAATTGTGTACAGATGCTATGACACAATTAGATAATTTCTTGTGTATTTCTTTGTGCTTTTACTTCATTCAACTAGGTAGCTGATAGGCTACTGCAGATAAAAAGATTTCTCTCTAGTTAATGAGTGCATTATTGTTGATTGTGTGGTCAAGAGTTCGGTTTATAAGGTTGAATAATTTGCTCAATGTATCATTACATATCTTAATTAGTGAACTGTACACTTTTTTGTGTCAGGATGGAATTCCAATGACTGGTGCTAAATATTTCTTGATGATATAGTAAGTTATGTAGACATTGAAAGGATAGGTCAAGTGGACCGTCTTGTTAGTCAGAATTAGGGAATAAATAGCCTCTTATTTTCTCTGTGCATTTGCATCCCGTGTTACTCTTGTATGAATTGATTAACAATTCCCTACCATGTTGGTTAAAAATGCATTGTACAGTGACTCAGTTATAGAAGTTATATGAAGTTCTGAGAGTGAAGTGAAAGGAATTTGTAAAATTCTATTTGATACAGTGGAAAATTTTCAACTAACTAAATTTTGAATCTCTTTAGCATAGAATGATGAAGACACTTTGAGAACATTTTGTTTTAATCATCATATGTGGTGGTCTTTCCGTTCATCTCATGTGTTTTTATATATAAGCTGAGTGTTGGCTATTGTAACCATTTTTGTTAAAATAATTTGGACTTTCCATTGCAAGAGCAATAATTAATTTTCCGTCTCACATTTCCATTACTGACAGTTATAAATGGTTCAGTTATAAACCAATTGCCTCCATCTGGTTGTGAAAATCATTTAATTTGTGATTTTCTTCATATGTAGAGAGAAAGTGCTCTGTAAAGTTGTACTAGCAAAAATAAACATTTCACTTTGATAGAAAGGTTATTTCTATGCATCAGTTCAATCATAAGTATGTTTCAAGTTAGCACCTCATTTCATGGGCCCATAATCTGACCTTTGGCCTACCTCCTGCAAAATATAGTTTGTAAAAATTGATAAGCCTCATTTGAATGCTATTTCAGTTAGTCTGAACTTACTTTTCAATATATTAATAACTCAACATTTCAAAATTGGATATTTTGGTTCCACAATTTGAAAACTTTTCATTTCATCAACGTGGTATTTTCCACTATCCATTTGGATAAGCTGTATAAGATCAAACCATTGAAAGAAGATACCAGTGATTGGAGTTAATAATTAGTATCCAGGCTGCAGTGGCCTGCCTTCAAAAGTTCAGACAAAACCGATTTTTTTCCTAGATACCAAGATTAAAAGCCATAGTATAATTTTTCAAAGATACTGATGTCTTATGTGCTATTTGGAATGTACATGAATAGTATATGCATGGCAAACAATAAAATCCTGTATTAATTCACTAGAGATGAGTTACTATAATCTTTCTCTATTTGATGCTGTCCACTGTAATTTTTATAGAAAAGTAATACAGTGAAATTGAATTTACTCTGAGAAAAATAAGAATTATTATGGGCCATGCCTTAAAATTTTATATAAGCATTTTAAGCCATGATTTATTGTGGATAAAATGAAATTACAACAGCTAGTCAGGAAGTGGGATGGGATTGTCTGAATTTTAGTCATAGCCTTTCAGTCACATGGTTTTCATCAGACAAGAAAATTATTCATTTGCTTTTGGTACTTACAAAACTACTGTTTTAAAGTCAAAAGTTGAAGAAAAACAAAGATACAAAATATCTCATTTTACCTCACTGTGATAAGGGGTTATTGAAAAAATAATTTTTCAAAAAGTAACATTGGCAGGAAGAAATATTGTTGACTTCCTGAGCACAAAGCAATATTATGTATATAGTCTGATATCTATTTGGCACAGTAAAAAGCTCCAAAGAATGCACAGGATATGCAAGCATGCAGCACAGGGTACATCTATTGCTATAAAATTTTATTCAAGATTACTGTTTAATCAACTGGTTCTGTGAGAGAGTATCGTTGTTGAAAAATGCTTAGTACTAGTAATGGATCTGATATCTCTTTGGTACTGAGGTCATATTGCACTGTGACCTAGGGAAGTTTTAATATCCTAGGTCACATCATTCATGCTAACTTGGTCAGTCATTCCATCTTCCAACCAATATTTCTTTTCCAAAACAGAAGCTATATATTCAAGTTATATACATTCAAGCTATATAAATTCAAGCTATATACATACAAACATACTTGAATATCCCAACTTCACCATTAATACCAAAGGTATCTTAACCATGTAAAAATGCTGATTTGAAAGTTAGGATAGTCCTAGGAAATAGGGAAAATTTAATAAATGGTCTTATTCAATATTAATTTCAAATGGTCCCACTATTATGTCACTGTATCTGTCCACATGCTAAAGGATATCTGTTCCTTTGAGTTGCCCTTGACCCTCCACATTGACTGCGAATCATCCTGTTTAGGTTCATTCCTTGAGATAAATTTTTTTCCCATTTTCATTTTCTCATGCACATTCCATTAATTCTGGATATATTTTCTGAATTTATGATTCATTCAGGGGCGTG